>MJUU01030850.1:10930-37886 GCA_002080025.1 Modiolus philippinarum
CCCATGTGGAATTGTGCCTTTGACCTCCGGAATTTTCAAAATGGCGCCCGTTGCCATGGAAACGGAAAAAAGGCGGGAAAATTCAAAGTGCTCCAAATTGGATGAAAATTGATAGGAAGGTTGCCTAGCATGCATAGAATTGATTTTTGGTCATAAAAATTTCAAAATTGCAGCCGTTGCCATGGAAACCGAAAAAAGGCGGGAAAATTCAAAGTGGTCCAATTTGGATGAAATTTTACACAGAGGTTGTCTATCATGTGTAGAAATGAAATCTGGTCTCCTAGACTTCAAAATGGCACCCGTTGCCATGGAAACCGAAAAAAGGCGGGAAAATTAAAATTGCTCCAATTTGGATGAAAATTTACACAGATGTTGCCTATCATTATTAAATTTGAAATCTAGGTCCATGGGAGGTTTGGGAGCCATTCTATGATCCACAAGATCATAATCACATCTTGTTCTTCATTATTATTGTTCTTCCAATGATTTTTGTCCGGACTATTTTGAGAACACGGCTTGATATAATCAAATGAAACTTGGCATGAAGTTAGATCAGCATGAGGAGAAGTGCAGGCGATGGAAAAATTTTTCAAAATGGCCGCCATTTCCAAGATGGCCGCCATTTTACGTTGAAAAATGGAGGATTCAATATCTCGGGAACTGTATTCCAGAATTTCTTCATATTTTACATAAATGTTCAATAAGATGAAAGGAAGAAATTTATGCGAAATTTTTTTTTTAAAATTGCCGCCTTTTCAAGATGGCCGCCCAAAATACGTCAAAATTTCAACTTTGTCCGATTTCAACGAAAATTGATTTCTAGGTAGATTCTGACGCTGCGAACAAGATGGAAGCATCGAATTGGCTGCCAGGGACGACATCAGCAATCGCTTGCAATTGCAAATCTAGTTTTTATTCTTGTTCTTCTTGTCTTTCCGCAAAAATTGTGTCCGCGTGTTTTCTCAGAGACTAGTGGTCCGATCTTGACCAAACTTCATAGCATGATAGGTCCTTATCTGGAATGGTGCAAGAAGGTCTCGGAACTCGGAATTGTCAAAATGGCACCGGTTGCCATGGAAACGACAAAAAAAGCGGGAAAATGAAAGTGCTCAGAATTGATTGAAATTTTACAGAGAGGTTACTTAGGACATGGGGAATTGGTTTCTGGTCTCAAAGACTTCAGATTGGCATCGGTTGCTATGGAAACGGCAAAAAGGCGGGAAAATGAAAGTGCTCAGAATTGGATGAAATTTTACAGGAAGGTTACTGAGGACATGGGGGGATTGGTTTCTGGTCTCAAAGACTTCAGATTGGCATCCATTGCCATGGAAACGGCAAAAAAGGCGGGAAAATCAAAGTGCTCAGAATTGGATGAAAATTTACAGAAAGGTTGCTTAAGACATGTGAAATTTGTTTCTGGTGTCCAAGGCCATGAAGACTTCAAAATTGCATCCGTTGCCATGGAAACAGAAAAAAGTCGGGAAAATTGAAAGTGCTCAGAATTGAATGAAACTCAACAGACAGGTTGCCTACGATGTGAGGAAGTGATTTTTCGCCCGGATTTCTGATTTGGGAGTTCGTTTGGGAGACTTTTGTATCAGCATCCTGATACAGTTATAAATTTTTATTATATAGAGGACAGTGAAAGATTGAAATTTCTCAGTGAAAGAAAAGTGATAATTAACTGTGAAATTATTTTCCATAATTTCACTCTAGGAAGTGACTTTACAATAGACGTTGTTAAGTAAACGTGTCGGCGGATTAACATGTTAAACGTAGTTCATGAAAAGAATCTAAAATTAAACCAATAATTATGAGAGAACTGATTTATATAATAAAAACAATAACTAATCCTAGATTCTGATTATCGAAAATATTCAACTCATGATCGAAAAACACTGTAATTCACTCATGCGCTGCGCGCATTCGTGAATTACTGCGTTGTTCGATCATTCGTTGATTATTTTGCGAAAATCAGAATCTCGGACTAGTTACATGTGTATAGTATAATTAAGTCTCCCAAACGAAGTTTGGGGAGACTTATTGTTTTTGCTGTGTTTCTTTTTATTATTATTATTATTATTATTATTAAGTCGCCCAAACGAAGTTTGGCGACTTATTGTTTTTGCTACGTTTCTTATTATTATGTCGCCCCAGACGAAGTCGGGGAGACATATTGTTATTGTTCCGTTTCTTTGTTATTATTTTTTTTTCTTTATTATTATTTTACACCCCGGAATTTTGTCCGAGCCTTTTCTCAAAGCTGCCTGAACCGAATCACTTGATACTTGGCACACAATTGGACCACCATGTGAAGTTATGCATGACGGTGAAAAAATTTTCAAAATGGCCGCCATTTTCAAGATGGCCGCCATTTTACGTTAAAAAATTGAGGATTCAATATCTCGGCAACTGCTTTGCAGAAACTTTTCATATTTTAGAGAAATGTTCAATAGGACGAGTGCAAGGAATCTTTGCGAAAAAAATTTTCAAAATGGCCGCCATTTCCAAGATGGCCGCCAAAATACGTAAAAAATTTAACCATGTCCGATGTCAATGAAAATTGATTTCTAGGTAGATTTTGACACTGCGTACAAGATGCAATGGAAGAAAATTTCAAGATGGCCGACATTTTCAAGATGGCCGCCAAAATACGTCAATATTTCAACTTTGTCCGATTTCAACTAAAATTGATTTCTAGGTAGATTTTGACGCTGCGAACTAGATGGAAGAATCGAATTGGCTGTCAGGGGCGACATCAGCTATTGCTTGCAATTGCAAATCTAGTTATTATTATTATTATTCCTCCCTTTTTTTCCGCCGTGAACTTGTCCACCTGATTTCTCGGAGACTGATGACCCAATCTTAACCAAACTTCATAGGATAATGGAACCCCATCCAGAGATGTGCTTTTTGGTCTTGAAACTTTCAAGATGGCCGCCGTTGCCATGGAAACTGAAAAAAGGCGGGAAAATTAAAAGTGCTCCAAATCGCATGAAATTTGACAGGAAGGTTGTGTATGAAGTGTAGAACATATTTTTAGAATAAAAAATTTGTTAGGATGGCGATCCATGGGAGGTTTGGGCGATTTTTATGTTTCGCTTTGCGAACACAGTTATTACTTATTATTATTCTTTTTCTTCCGTTTTCCGTCTCAACTTTGTCTATCAGTTTTCTCGGACACCACTGATCCAATCTTAACCAAACTTCACAGGATGATAGAACCCCATCCCAAGATGTGCATTCCAGTCTTGGAATTTTCAAAATGTCGACCGGTGCCATGGAAATCGTAAAAAAGGCGGGAAAATCAAAGTGCTCCGAATCGGATGAAATTTTACAGATAGGTTGCCTTACATGTGTAGAATTGACTTCTGGTCTCCAAGACTTCAAAATGTCGACCGGTGCCATGGAAATGGTAAAAAAGGCGGACAAATAGAAGTGCTTAGAATTGGATGAAATTTTACAGGTAGGTTGCCTTACATGTGTGACATTGACTTCTGGTCTCCAAGACTTCAAAATGTCGACCGGTGCCATGGAAATGGTAAAAAAAGGCGGGAAAATCGAAGTGCTTAGAATTGGATGAAATTTTACAGGTAGGTTGCCTTACATGTATAGAATTGACTTCTGGTCTCCGAGACTTCAAAATGTCGACCGGTGCCATGGAAATGGTAAAAAAGGCGGGAAAATCAAAGTGCTCAGAATTGAATGAAATTTTACAGGTAGGTTGCCTTACATGTGTAGAATTGACTTCTGGTCTCCAAGACTTCAAAATGTCGACCGGGGCCATAAAATGGTAAAAAAGGCGGGAAAATCAAAGTGCTCAGATTTGGATGAAATTTTACAGAAAGGTTGCCTTGCATGTGTAGAATAGACTCCTTCTGTCCAAGACCTCAAATTGGTGGCCGGTGCCATGGGAATGGTAAAGAAGGCAAGAAAGTCAAAGTACTCAGATTTGGATAAAATTTTACAAGAAGGTTGCCTTGCATTTGTAGAATTGACTTCTGCTGTCCAAGACCTCAAAATGATGGCCGGTGCCATAGAAATGGTTAAAAAGGCGGGAAAATCAATGTGCTTAGAATTGAATGAAATTTTACAAGAAGGTTGCCTTACATGTGTAGAATTGGCTTCTGGTCTCCAAGACTTCAAGATGGCGACCGATGCCATGGAAACGGTTAAAAAGACGGGAAAATCAAAATGCTCAGTATTGGATGACATTTTACAGGACGTTTGTCTAACAAGTGTACAATTTGGTTCTGGTGTCCAAGACTTCAAAATGGCGACCGTTGCCATGGAAACGGTAAAAAGGCGGGAAAATCCAAGTGCTCAGAATTGCATGAAATTGACAGGAAGGTTGTTTAAAATTTGTGGGTCCCATCTAAAGCCTTTGAATTCTGATATGGGAGTTCGTTTGGGAGACTTCTTGTGTTTGCATCCAAACACAATTAATACTAGTCATTCTTCTTTCTTTCTTTATTCTCGCCCGGAATAGGTTGTCCGAAGCGGATCTCAGAGACCATCAGACCTAGAACTTTGAAACTTTGTGGGAAGTTAGCCCAATATATTTAGTTGTGCAAGAGACAAAAATTTTGCAAAAGGGGGTTCATAAAGGGTACATTTTGGGGTTCAAAAAGGGACGGGGTCGCCAATGTTAACCCTATGGGAAAATGAAATTTTGGATATTTATCACCATATTTCTCCCTGCATCTCAAAAACGTATAATGCTAGCTGCATGACACTTCATAGGAAAGATGTTTGTAATGAAAGACAGGGCTCTACAGCATTGGAAATTTCAAAATAACTTCGGTTGTCATGGAAACAAAATAAAAATGGAAACTTTGAGAAAATACATGTAGTAGTTTATGCTATAAATGTTATAAGGGGGAATCCATGTCCATTGATTTTTAGAAGGAGATCTGAAATTGGTTTAATGGACAAAAGAGCATTTGCTTACCATGGAAACAAAACCAGAAACTTTTTTTTTAAAATCATGTTTTCTGATAAGAAGGAATTTTTAGAAATATGTATTACATAGCTTATAAGGGGAACCCCTGCCCATTTTTTCTTTTTTTTTTTTTTTTTTTTTTTTTTTNGCATTTGTTTGCCATGGAAACAGAAACATTTTTTTTGTTGTTGAAATATTTCTGATAAAAAAGGGAATTTTGAGAAATATGTGTAACAAAGCTTATAAGGGGAACCCCTGCCAAAATTTTCTTTGGAAAGAGGTCTGAAATCGGGTTCAATGGACAAAAGAGCATTTGGTTGACATGGAAGCAAAACCAGAAACTTTTTTTTTTTTTTTGGAAAAATCAGGTTTTATGATAAAAAAAGAAGGCATTTTGAGAAATATGTATTACATAGCTTATAAGGGGAACCCCTGCCCAAATATTTTTTGGAAGCGGGTTTAAAATGATTGTAGTTGATGAGGAAATTTCAAAATAACTATGGTTGCCATGAAAACTAGCCAAAAAACTTGGAATTTTTAGAAAATCGTAATTACTGTTGATAATTGTGATTTGTTGTGTTTTTATTTCAACTATATGTATTACTTACGTTATAAGGGTACCCCTGCCCAATTTTTTTTAAACAAGGTATGAAATTGGATGTAAAGGTTAATAGTGCATTTGGTTGCCATGGAAGCCAAGCAAGAAACCCAGAATTTTAAGAAAACGTGCTTTCTTGTGCATGAAATAATTTTTTTTCAGCAATATGTATAGACCAATTTATATTGGGAACCCCTGCCCAAATTTTTTTTTGAGGGAGCCTCGTAATGGCTTGAAATCCGATATGGGAGTTCGTTTTGGAGACTTTTTACGATCTCAGAGACCGCTGGACCTAGAGATTTCAAACTTGGTAACATATTGGCCCTATGTATCTAGATGTGCAATCATTAAAAATGTTTTGAAGGGGGTCTATTAAGGATACTTTTGGGGTATTAAAAGGGGGTGGGGTCGTCCTTTAGTAACCCTATGGGAAAATGAAATTTTTAATGATTTTCATCATATTCTTTACTGTTTCTCAAAAACTAGAAACACTGGCTCCATGAAACTTCATGGGAAAGTTGAGGGCCATGTAAGGAAGGGTTTCACACCATTGGAAATTTCAAAATAACTACCTTTGCCATGGGAACCATACAAACAATGGAAATTTTGGGAAAATATTAGTTTCTGTTGATAAAAGTATTTTAATTACAGCAATATGTATTACTTAGATCATAAATGGAACCCCTGTCCAAATTTTTTTTTGGACAAAAGAGCACTTGGTTGCCATGGAAACAAAACGAGAAGCATATTTTTTGTTGAAAAATTGAGTTTTCTGACAAAAAAAAACGGAATTTTGAGAAATATATATTACATAGGTTAAAAGGGGAACCCCTGCCAAAATTGTCTTTGGGAAGAGATCTAAAATTGGGTTTAATGGACAAAAGAGCATTTGTTTGCCATGGAAACAAAACCAAAAACTTATTTTTTTGGAAAATCAGATTTTCTGATACAAAATAAGAAATTTTGAGAAATATATATTACATAGCTTATAAGGGAACCCCTGCCCAATTTTGGGGGGAAAGGGTCTGAAATTGGTTACAATGGACAAAACAGCACTTGGTTGCCATAGGAAAAAAACAGAAGCATTTTTTTTGTTGAAAAATTGAGTTTTCTGATAGAAAAGGCATTTTAAGAAATATGTATTACATAGTTTATAAGTGGAACCCCTGCCCATATTTTGATTGGAAAGGGTCTGAAGTGTGGTGTTATGGGCAAAAGAGCATTTGGTTGTCATAAAAACAAAACCAAAGTTTATTATTATTATTATTATTTTGAAAAATCAGGTTTTCTGATAAAAAAAGGAATTATGAGATATATGTATTACATAGGTCATGAGGGGAACCCTTGCTAATTTTTTTTCAAAGTGGAGTCTTGTGATGCCTTGTTATCGGATATGGGAGTCGTTTGGGAGACTTTTGTGTTTCGCTTGCGAACACAGTTATCACATGTTATTATTCCATATTTCTTTCTTTTCGTCACAATATACTTGTTCGAAGCAGATCTCAAAGACCATAAGACCTAGAGGTTTCAAACTTGGTAGCCTATTAGCCCTATGTATCTAAATGTGCAATCATTGAAAATTTTTCAAAGGGGGACCCATTAAGGGCACTTTTGGGGTATCAAAAAGGGGTGGGGTCATCCTATAGTAACACTATGGGAAGATGAAATTTTGAATGATTTTCACCATATTCTTCACTGTTTCTCAAAAACTATAAAGACTAGTTCCATGAAACTTCATGGGAAAGTTAAGGGCCATGTAAGAATTCCACAGCTTTGGAAATTTCTAAATAAGTACTGTTGCTATGGAAACCATAACAAAAAATGAAAATTTTGGCAAAATAGTAGTTTTTGTTGATAATAGAATTTTTATTACAGCAATATGTATTACTTAGATTATAAGGGGAACCCTTGCCCAAGTTTTCTTTTGTTAAGGGGGTTAAAATGATTGTAATGTATGTGGAAATTTCAAAATAATTATGGTTGCCATGGAAACTTGCCAAAAAACTTAGAATTTTGAGAAAATCGTATTTACTTTATTGTATTTTTAATTACAGCTATATGTATTACTTAGGTAATAAGGGGAACCCCTGCCCAATTTGTTTTTAAACAATTTCCAAGATATCATATTGGATGTAAAGGTTAATAGTGCATTTTGTTGCCATGGAAACCAAGCAAGAAACCTATAATTTTAAGAAAAACGTGTTTTTTCTGCATGTTATAATTTGATTTCAGCAATTTGTATAAAATAATTTATAAGGGGAACCCTGCTCAATTTTTTTTCTTGAGGGAGTCTCGTAATGCCTTAAAATGCGATATGGGAGTTCGTTTTTGAGACTTTTGTGTTTCGCTTGCGAACATAGTTATCACTTGTTATTAAACTTCTTTCTTAATTCTCGTCTGGACGACATATTGTTTTTTGTCAGTTTCTCTATTATTCATTATTATTATTGTTTCTTTCATCTACCTCTTTTAATCATAAAATTCAATCTCGGACATGCCTTGACAGACTTCATTCATATTTGGCAAAAAGTTGAATCGCCATAAGAAGATTGGCATGCAACAAAAAAAATCAAAATGTCCGACATTTCAAAGATGGACGCCAAAATACGTCAAAATTTCAACTTCGACCGATTTCAACGAAAATTGATTTCCAGGTTTTGATGCTGCGAACAAGGTTGAATCATCGAATTGGTAGCCAATTGTAAATCTAGTTATTACTCTTCTTTCTTTTTTCTTGTCCGGATGAACTTGTCCAAAGTAGAGACTTTAACTAGAGCTTTGAAACATTGTAGCATGTTAGCCTCAAATATTTAGTTGTGCATCACAGAAAAGGCATTTAGATGAGTCCATTAAGAGTACATTTGGGGGCTCAAATAGGGTGTGGTCCTCCATGTTAACACTATGGGAAATGTTTTCACCTTTTTTTTCACTATATCTTCAAAACTAGTAAGTGCAACTCAATGAAACTTCATAGGAAAGATGTTTGTCATGTAAGAAAGGACCCACAGGATAGAATTTCCAAATTAGAACTGTTGCCATGGAAACCATACAACAATATTGATATTTGAGAAAACGCATTTATTATTGATAATTGTATTTCCATTACAGTCATGTGTATTATTTAAGTTATAAGGGGAACCCCTGCCCATTTTTTTTCTTTTTTAACCAAGGTATGAAATTCATTGTTATGGATAATGGAGCATTTGGTTGCCATGGAAACCAAGCTTAAAAGCTTTAATTTTCAAAATTAGTGCTGTTGCCATGAAAACCATACAAAAAATGGAAATTTTGAGAAAATATCTCATTTGTACACTTTGTTCAATTACTACTATCTAAATTTATGTAAATTCTAAAACTTAGGATTTACTCTGTTCATCGTAGTTTTGTCCTTGCCTATATTTGATAATACCGATTATTCGGATTTCCTTTGCTTTTATGCATTTTAAACATTTTTGAAATTATGGATTTCCTTTGTTTGGGTTCTAGTGCTGCTGATGAGGAATTAATTTCCGAAATGGCCATACAGCTCATTTAAATTATTGCAGTTTTAGTTAACATATGTTTTATGGTCTCATGTCCATTTACTCCATATCCTTTCGTAAAATGTTTCTTTTTATCATTGCATTTTCATTACAGCTCTACGTATATTATTTATGTTATAAGGGAACCCCTGCCCATTTTTGAAATTCATTGTTATGGATAATGGAAGATTTGGTTTTTTTTTATGCTTTCTCGGAAACTATTGAACCAAACTTCATGAAACTTCACAGGAATGTTCGCCTACATCGATAGATGAAATTTTACAGGAAGGTTGTCTGGCATGCGTAGAAATGGCTTTTAGCTATAAAAAAATTTCAAAATGGCGGCCGTTGCCTTGGAATCGGAAAAAGGCGGGAAATTCAAAATGGTCCGATTTCGATGAAATTTTACAGGAAGATTGCCTGGCATGTGTAGAAATGTTTCTTAGCTTCAAAATTTTCAAAATGACGGCCGTTGCCATGGAAACAGAAAAAGGGCGGGAAAATGTCAAATGGTCTCCGATTTGGATGAAATTTTACAGGAAGGCTGCCTGGCATGTGTAGAAATGATTTTTAGCTTCAAAATTTTCAAAAGGAGGCCGTTGCAATGGAAACAGAAAAAAATATATGATAATTTAAAATGGTCCGATTTGGATTACATTTACATCAAGGTAATGCCTGGCATGTGAAGAAATGGTTTTTGGCTTTAAAATTTTCAAAAATGGCAGCCATTACCATGGTAACAGAAAATAGACCCGATTGAAAATTCAAAATGCTTTAATTTTGACGAAAATTTACAGGAAGGTTGTATTGCAAGTGTAGAAATTATTGTGTAGCATTAGAATTCTAATAAAAACTGTTGTTGCAATGGACAGAACGTGGAAAAAGTTAACAGTGTTCGTTTGGGGGACATCTGTAACGATCTGCGTAAAAATAATAAATATTTATTACTTATTTCCCTTCTCTTTATGGCGAAGGTCAAGTAGCTCCACCTTACGGTGGTATCTGAATTGGTAAGATTCATACGCGTCTGTTCTACTCTTGACAATTTGAATAAACGTAACCTTACTTTCACATCCAAAGTTTCACAGCAAGATTGAATATTTCACAAATTGTTAAACACATTTTAGAAATTTATAGAGAACATTTGATATCTTAATATGAAATAACGTGCATACAGCTTATTACTAAGGGCATTTCTCATCCTTTTTTTTAAGGAAATATTGTTAAAATATTTTTAAAAATGATTAAAATCCAGACAAAATCTTCGACGTTATTTGCATTCTTTACGTACATGTAATATTGGATATTGACTCGATGTTCTGCATAATTCTATTAAATTGGCTAACGAATGCAATGATCTGCAGATTTTACGGGTATACTGCCATCTAACTCATACTGCCAATCTATACTGATATAAATGATGATTCTTGCAAAACTCCTCTGGACTTTTAATTTAGATTTTTCATCCGTAGTGCGACAGTGACTTACCAGTAGACTAGGATCCTTGAGCTAGCTGGCAATTAAGCGACAAGCACTCCCTGACAAATCATTCTTAATAACCTTTTGTCTTATTCTTTCCTTTTCAAAACTGTGGTCTTGAAGTAAGGAGTCTACTTGTATTGGGTTTTATTTGTATTTTTATCATGAGATAGGGAAATGGGAAAGAGAAAAGGGAGGTTTGGGTACCCAAACCTGTTTTACCCTACCGATCTTGCTTTTGCCAAGCCAAGTTCCCATCGTTGTCTTTATTGTTTTTTGGGGTTTTTTTTTGTCTTTTAATTGTTTTTATTTTTCTTTTTGTACAGTTGCCACCTCTGGATTGTGGCATGTTCTTATATTCGGCCAATGAAGGCTTTCTTCCCTTCATTAATGGATGGCATTTCAAACCGAGTTTTGTGTACATATATATTGCTGAACCTTTTATTCATAAATGCCCATTTTCTAGACTCATTTCTTATAAATAAACACATGTGAATACAGATTACCACTAACTTAATGCAAGAGACCCCCCCCCCCCCAAGCATCTACCATGCATGAGTTCACATGTTGTTTGAATTTGTCTTTTTTTTTTATATATTTAAGTGTTTTTACCATTAGCACATCATAGTGTCTATATTCTCAGTAGTTAGAAAATATGCAAAAGAAAAATACAATTCTACAGTGTTTGTGTACAGTATTTGCAAAGATGTACATGAGAACGCAACAAGATGAGTAAACGATGAAAGAAGTTTAAATCAGTTGTTTGAGACTTTCGCTTAGTAGTATCACACCAGTATTTAAGCCTTGACCCTTAAAACATCCAAATGTTAGAAGTTCGTGCAATCACAAGAATATCCAGCAACATGAATACAATTATTGATGCAGGTAAAGGCTACGGTGGTATTAACTCTCCAGTTTTACAAAACTCATTTTCAGACATTTTTATTTCACAGGAATAGAATGTTAAAAGCGAAATTATACACGAGATAAACATAATAGAGACCATTGCGTAGCAATTATGCCTCGTTATCATGTTGGCTTTGAAATATGCTGTTCAAAATTAACAAGCATACAATAAAGAAATATAATAGATAAAATTTGTACCTATAGTACTTGAAAAGCTTGATTTCAAAATTATTCAAACTTAAGACTTTTTTACATGTATTTAAGATGTTAATATTTACTGGTTGTAGACTTTGTCTTGCAGGCAGCCATCACTCCATACATCAAGACGCAAAACAGGATAACATGATGCAACTGCAACTAAAATAATAAAATAAATACATCTACAAATGTTTTAGAAGAAAAAAATGAATATAGAAACAAAAATTATTGGGAGATGACCTTCGATAGAAATGTGTTGAAAACGTTGAAATTTGCGAACATTTTTAAACTGTCTCGTTTTATACTTTATTCCGATGCGTATGATCCACGAGTCCAGAACAACAAGTTGACAGAATGATATACCTTCAAATGTGTAAATCCGTTCTTTTCGATACAGTTGTAAGTTTCAAACAATCACTTATAGTTGTGGTACCTTGTTTTATGTGTTTTTAATGATCAACATTGTTGGCATATCAATAACAAACTCATTTCAACGTGATTGTATTGACAAACAACGGATATTTTAAGAACTGGAAGTTACTTTTTTTTATCAAACCTGATCATGTGACACACTAATTTTACCAAAACCTAGGAAAACAAGGTAATCGACCGGTAATCCTGGTTTACCTACAAACAACCCCCATTACCGAACGGTAATGGAAGTTTCAAAAATTAAAGGCATGTTAACCACCGCTTCCTATGGGTTTTTACTGCTAAACCTACTTTACCGGTCGGTAAAGTAGGTTTTACAGCGCTGAATTAACCAAAAGTAGGTAAACCAGATTTATCGTTAGGTAATCCTGGTTTACCGACCAAAACCTCAATTACAGGATAGCTTATATGATTCCTAAAGAATTGTGGATGTAACCAATAAAAAAAATAGATTTAGTATTGAAATCATTATTTGATTATTTTAATTCTTTTTTTTTATATCATATTGCTTATTTATTTATAAAAGGAATATTTTTGAGATTTAAATCTTGAAAAAAATAAAAAGAACATTTTTTCTGTATTATCTGAAAAAATATTTTATAATAATAAAGAATACAATTTTACTGTTCATTTTAAAAAAATGAATTTCAAATATTAAATATCTGTTCATTTAATTTATTTTTATTGATGCACCTTTAATATTCAAAATACATTCGATCAACTGTTTCTGATTCTTTTTTAATGATACATAATTATATTTCTACTATTCAATAGTTAATTGGGGCAATAAAAATTCTGATTCGAAAGGACAATTCCTGTTTCCAAGTCCGTAGAAAACTAATTAACCTGTGAAACATCACAATAAATAGACGTATATTTAATATATTCTATTAATTGAAATTCATTTGAATTATAGAAAATAAACATGATATACGATTTTTTATATTAAAAATCAGTTTTAATTACTTATAAAAATGAACGATGAAATGACATAGAATGACTGCATTAAAGTGGATTTTTATTTTAAAAAAATATGTTTCCCAAATTAAAAAAAAATATGTCTTACTTTTTTATAATGAAAATGCATTTTAATATTATTAAAAGCATATTATTAAAAATGTATTTCCTAATATTAAATATAATTACTTAATATTCATTTTTTCAATAATATTTATTTATCTTTACTTTTCTAATTTTGATAAATAGACAAAACGTCATAAAGATATATATTAATATCAAAATAAAATTTTACATTCTCTTATCAATTTTTATTAGTTACATCAAAAATTCTTTAGCCAATCATTTAAGTTATCCGGTAATTGAGGTTTTGGTCGGTACACCAGGATTACCGATCGATAAACCTGGTTTTCCTACTTTTGGTTTATTACGGACTGTAAAACCTTCTTTACCGACAGGTAAAGTAGGTTTAGCAATAAAAACTCATAGGAAGCGGAGATTAACAAGTATTTTATTTTGAAAACCCCCATTACCGAACGGTAATGGGGGATGTTTGTAGGTAAACCAGGATTACCAGTCGATAAATCTGGTTTACCGAAGTTTTGGTTAATTTCGCGCAGTAAAACCTACTTTACCACTCGGTAAAGTAGGTTTAGCAATAAAACTCATTGGAAGTGGAGGTTAACATGTATTTAATGTTGAAAACCCCAATACCGGTCGGTAATGGGGGCTTTCTAAGCTTAACCAGAATAACCGACCCGGTTAACCGGGTTTTCCTGCGATAAACACGTTTTGGTTAATTTCGTATGCCATATTCCTTGACAATACAAAGGACAAAATTTCATTGTCAAATTGGACCTCTATAGCTAAGATATTCCAAACTTAGTTTTAAAAATGTTTTCATTTTGTAAATGTAATTTGGTCAAAGGATGACGATTTTTGGATTCTTTTTTACAAAATTTGCTTCTTTTTCATTTCTTTTTTTAAATTTTAGCGCGGCTAAGGATATTTCCGTATTTATTTAAAAAGAATTAAATGAATATATGTTTATATTATAATATATATATATATATATATATATATATATAACTCTATCAGTTTTCAAACATTTTCGAGTTTATGGCCTTCCAAACGTTTAGATTTTATCTGCACTGAAGAGACATAAGTTGTCGAAATGCGCATATGCAGAAATTAAATTCACAGTAACTTCTGTATTTAGTTATATGTTAGAATGACTTAATTATCTAAAATGATGCATTTTTTTAAGTTTAACATACACAAAATTTTTATCACAATCAGCAGCGCATGCTCTATATTGATGACGTCACAGCAGCACCTAATTGACAAATATATTAGCAAAAACTTGTACAGAAGACGTCGTTGCGATAGGTGTGTGTAAACAAAGGCTTTTTTACTGGTATTTTCTCGTGTTAGAAAATAATAGTAGTTGCTAGGTGTAAAATCACTCCATTAGCACACATGCATACGTACATTGTACCCATGCTCCGCTGGAACCGTGTTACCTATTCGTTGCCTATTCGTTGTTCGCATGTTATCTCTATCTTGTAAGTTGTTATGTGTTGTTTTGTGTTATATATTGCTAAAAATGAGTTGCTAGAGGTTAAAGCACTCCATTAACTCACAATTATACGTCTCAATGCCCCGCAGGAACCATATAACCTATTCGTTGCCCTATCTATCTGCAGTATTGCTAAAGTTGTAGTTAAACACCAATCAATCAATTAATCAACTTGCTAACCCATCAATCAATTAATAAATAGAATAAATCAATCAAATAACCAAGTTCAGGATAATAAGTAAATGACTAATAGGGAATAGGGAATGTGGAATAAGTAAAGAGCGAATAGGGAATAGGGGATAAATAAATGGCGAATAGGGAATAGGTAATAGGGAAAAGGTAACCAACTTGACGACCGTGAAGGTTATGTTAAACTTAAATCTTGCTAGACATTTGTGATATATAGATAACGGTCTATGGTAGGTACCCAACGGGGTAATAATTGGAGATGTAAATAGCGAAATTTCCAAAATTGCAATCCGACTTATTGATTTAGATCGATTGATAACACTTTTTGGATTGTTTTTAACATCTTTCAATGTTTACATTTTCTGGCAGGTGCGCGAACATCTTGTACCTCCAGCGTTGGAGAGCTAAGAATCTGCCTTACTTATTTACATTGCACGGCTCGTCTGCAAACGCCGTTAATGAAATGAATTTTAAAATAATTCTCTGTAGGATAAATTATATGACCTTTTAAATCTTTTGAATTTAGAATGAACCTTTATGCAAATGTATCAAAAATGAATTGTTGGTACAGTCTTAAACTTTATTTTGGACGGCGTAATAAATAGCGACCGACTTCTCTATGTAAGCGTAATCAAGTATGTTTTTGGGTAATGGCGAATTTCGGTATTTGCGACAACGGGGCGAAAATGCTCGCTTGCTGACTTTTCATCACTTGCAGTTTTTTTTTCTTTTTTGTTGCAATTCATTTTGCACCAATTCGGAAGCAGGGAGGGAATTCTGGCAGTGGACGGATGTACGAGAACATCAATCCAAACAACTAAGAGCCTGAGGTCCGACAGAGGCATGGTACAAATGAAAAACACATTCTTTTGAACCCGATCAATGTGATTTCGAGACGTTTCGGATCTTGCATAAGGTCAGATTAAAGATCAGGATATCTTTCAGGAGTGTAATAAATTTCGTCTTTTCTCGAGTGGAGCGTGCTTACACGGGTCATCTCACACTATAAAGCACCATTTACGGAAGAAGCAGAAGTTTGTCGTAGCTTAGGGTAAGATACGCTAAAGGTGTGTACTTAAGGACACAGAGTGCTCAATTTAAAGTAAAATAGATCGTTTTCGAGATACAGAGCTTCTAAGGGAGAACATGCTTATCTTAGCACTTTATCACGTGATAATAGTGACGATGCGGTGTTCGACATCATCTGCTTACTACTTGCTGTAAATAACAATATCATATTGGACAAGTTCCACTTCTATTATGTCATAAAAAAGTCGTATTTTTTCATTCTATTTTATTATGATGCTTGAAGTTACGAACCGCAGTAACATGACTGCACTTTCTGCATGATAACACAAGATTTTTATGTTTGGAAACGAACTTCAATTTCGTCTCATTTGCGTTGATTGAACTGGAAAAATTTTCTTTAAAAATGTGCAAATAAAAATCACGTCATTCAGAACAAATACTCATCCTTAGGGGGAAATCAAAATTCCCTTATGTTACAAACTAGTAAGCCTTTCTGAGACTCATTGACATCTTGTGAGTTGGAAATGGAATAAATTGGAAATGTAGGTGAACCTGAAAATGCCGGGATCGTCATATGGAGAAATCTTCTGTATTTGTGCTCATTTGCATATTTTATTGCAGAGTCAATTACGGGTGCCGGAATTCCATTGTATTTGATAGGCAAAATTGTAAAAAAAATAGCTATTCTTGCTTAAAACTGATTTTATTATCATTATTATCATTTAAGATGCATATTCATTGTATTTAAATTAGAAAAATAATCACGTGACTTATCAACTTTCTCACCAACGCCGACCTTGTCAAACAGCTTTTATTGCTAAAAACACGGATATTTGGTCTGACCCGTTACTGTATTCCTTTTTAAGGTAGATAGACACTGTTGCGCTGCGCAATTCAATTGCGCATTACAAAAATAAAGAGTCGGATTCGGGGTAGGTTTGATTTTCGAGCCGGAACAGTAATTTGACGGCTTTTCCTTTGTGACGTTATAATAAAATGACAGATGTGAAACGTCACATTTCGTTTACTTTGCCGCGAATTAACTCTCTTTTTCCGTAAAGAATGTTTAATCCGGAAACTTTGTAAAATATCTCCGTTTAAAGCATGGTAACATATTTATTTTTTCATTGTAACTCATAAATTACATCGTAATCTATCTGTTTAAAAAAATACTTCAAATTCTCATGGATAAAAAGTTAATTTCTATTAAACTAAAAATTGTCTTTCCATATTTTCCCCATGCATTCTATGTAAATCTAGGTGAAAAAATGGCTAAAAATGAACAAACTTTGATCTCAATTCTCCAAAAAGCAAGCATGGTGACACATACTTTTTATTACACATTTCGGGTAAGAAGGATTTGTTCTTCAATTGTGCCGACTTACAACAGAATCTCATGGATATAAATATTACTGTCTATCTACCTTAAAATCACTTTGACACTTCCTTGTGACGTTTTCGATGTCAAAACAAAACGTAAATCGAGATCTTTTAAAGAAAACGCTGATTTTATAAATTGATACATCTTCAAACTGGGGCATATTTAGCTTCCGTGGAAAATTCGAGTACAAAATTAAGGTTTGTAGTAGCGTTTTCTTTGCCACTCAAAGTTTTGTTGTCCTACCATGTATCCTGTGTTTGTAATGACTTTGCACTTAAACTTTGGCAATGAAGCTAGGGAAGTTGACGTTTTCAGCCATTTTGTCAAAATATTTATGATGGGATGTTAAAGGACTCGCGCTTCGGATTTTCATATGGCTTGTGAACTTTAAAATTATCTTCAAGTCAATCTGACTGCATATCAAATGCCCTATCAGTGTTTAACCTTGTATTTTATCTACAACTCAGTTTTTAGCAGGAATAGCTATTTTTCACCATTTTGCCTATCAAATACAATGGAATTCCGGCACCCGTATTTGACTCTGCAATAAAATATGCAAATGAGCAAAAATGAACACGATTTCTCCATATGAAGTTCTAACATTGATAAAATGCTTAAGAGCTCTCCAGCGTCCAACGCTTTGATCGTAAATAGTTAATTGTTTTATTATATTTTTTGTTGTTTTGAAAAAAGACTCGAATAGAATTGAAATATAAACAGCATTTAGACTCGTGCTATTCACATTGTATACATATGTGAAACTTTAACAAAAAAGGCGTAATGTCATTGTAACTTCTAGCAACGTCATGACAAGTCCGATGAAGGGATGGAAGCGCTAGACTATACAATTATGTGAATTTTGGTGCCATAATTCTTTTTTTCATAATATAAAATAGAAGTTACTATGACGCTATGATCTCAGTTTTGAATGTTTCCACCTGTTTCCAAAATTAATGATTCATTTATGGATTTAATATTCTAATTAATTTTTTTTTTCGTTGTTTCCTCTGAGAATAGAGTCGTGCATTTTACTCTTAAAAAGATGATTTATGATTTGTTTATTATACTATAGGGAAACTGGATAGAGAAAGGGGAGGTTTGGGTACTCATTGACTGGTTAATCCCTACAACTGGATTTTGCTAGTGCCGGTGTCAAGTCCGGCTATCACGAGTACCTATCGTTGTTTACGTTTGTCTCTTGTCTTCATTATAGTTTTTGTGGTAGAGTTTGCTTGTGATTTTAGTTTTCGGTCATTGTAGGCGTTTAATGTTATCCCGTTTTTGTAATTCGAATTACCGCTTTCACTATTCAAATGAAAGTCTGGTGCTAAATCGGCATTTGTCAGCCTAAAAATAAGCTCTTGATCAACTGAAAAATGTCTGCTGCCATAAAAACATCGTAGTGATTTACAAATTGAGGGGTGGGTAGTTCGATTTATCATAGTTTATTTGTAAATTATTCAATTTACAAAAGGATTTTGACACGTATTATCACAACTTAAATAGTGTACTGCACAACTAAATTTCATTCAATTTTTGCTATATAATCCCATCATTTCTTTTGAAATGAATGTATCAAGTCAGGACCATTGTTTTCCAGCAATTTCCATCTGATTTGTCTTTTTGACTCTTGACAACACTGTTCGATAATCTTGTTACTAACCATATTTTACATCAGCATTTTTAGCGGTAGTCACTTACTTCTTAACCAATGAGAAGAGAAGAACTTTTACATGAAGTATAATAATATATAAATTTCCGTTTTTTGTCTTTATATAGATTACATACTTGCTAACGCCATAGAGGAAGTATAAAACTTGATTGTAAGAGTGATTGTAAGAAATTTGCAAGTTACTTTTATGTTTGTTTACGACCCCGCATCCATGAGTATTCATGAGTATTGAATTGTGTTTTCAATAAGCAGCGAATTTCTCCCAAACCGGTGTTAGGGTGTCGTCTTATACTTACTGTGAAGTATGTTCATTGTTTACTCATGGTTACTTCAAGATGAAGAACAAAGATATAAGGCTTTAAGCCATTGCTTGGGTTTGGTAGATATTTGAAAAGACTTTGTCTCATATGCATTTACTCAATATCCTTTCATTGTTTTTTGTAGATTTAGATTAATATTCACAGTCATTAAAGTTGAAATATTTTTATATAATAGATTTATCTAATTGATTGTAGCAGAATTTAAATGCTCGTTGATTAGTAAATCGTTTTAACAATTTTATTTTAATGTACAGTCAAATGTATATTTAAGAAAAATATTTTATCAAATAGCTTGTTTTAAATAAAAAATGAAATTTATATTATGTATGAAATAATAAGTGGCATATTTTAGATATTTGGAGTAAGTTTGACTATCGGGTTTAGCACGATGTAAATTTTACTATCGGACTATGTACACGTTGTGTTCTTGTATTAGTGGACGTTGGTCTAAAATTAATTGATATATTGAGTAGACTATCAATTCGATAAAATACAAAAAATACCGATGTTGTATAAAAAACAGTAAATTTCGTTATGCTGTACACGTGTTTCAAGGAGTTACCTCTCATCAGCAGCATTAATATCAAATAATGTGGAAAGCCATAATCCAAAAGTTGTACAAAAGAAGTACTCATTACCAAAAAAATCGAAATATGAAGCCAAATCCAGTACCAACGACATCTACCGAGTGCCATACACGGAATGAAGCCTCAGTATTTTTAAGTGGTTAGAATTTCGATAAAAACAGTAAATTTCTATAACACGCAAGGTAAAATTTTCATGTCAGACAAGTCTGACTATCGGGCTTGTGAATACCCTCGGGGACCTCTGGTCCACCAGCAGTGGCATCGACCCAATGGTTCAAAATACAAAAAATACCGATGTTGCATAAAAAACAGTAAATTTCGTTATGCTGTACACGTGTTTCAAGGAGTTACTTCTCATCGGCAGCACTAATATCAAATAATATGGAAAGCCATAATCCAAAGAAGTACTCATTACCAAAAAAGTCGAAATATGAAGCCAAATCCAGTACCAAGGACATCTACCGAGTGCCATACACGGAATGAAGCCTCAGTATTTTTAAGTGGTTAGAATTTCGATAAAAACAGTAAATTTCTATAACACGCAAGGTAAAATTTTCATGTCAGACAAGTCTGACTATCGGGCTTGTGAATACCCTCGGGGACCTCTGGTCCACCAGCAGTGGCATCGGCCCAATGGTTCAAAAAGTTAAGGGCCACCTCGGAAAAGATTGAATTCATACTTGTGGGACCCCTTTTTCTCATTGTTAGTACAAAGTTGTGCATAATGACATTTTGATACGTCTATTGACTATGAAGATCGAAGCTTGGTTTGTAGAATTCATCAAATTCTGAGTGACAGAATAAATCCGCCCAGTTATCCTCATTTCTCTTTTGCATTAGAACACTGATTTTCAAAATATGACTGCATACATCTCAAATAGACTTGGCAAAATTCCTAATTAGCTGAAAATGATATAGTTTCGATGTTCTAAATATAAAAATACTGATTTTGAAACCTCAATTGAAATATTAGAGGGGTGACCAAGTTTTTCTAAGAATAAATAACATCAAAAGTAAGGCATATTTTTCATTTGATTAAAATGAAACTATTGAAATGCAATCCATAAAAATATCTTTATATTTAGAAACGAAGAACACCAAACACTACTTTAAAGTTAAAAACGATGTACTTAGATGTTTATTCATTAAAGGAACTTACCATCTTTCTATCTGCACGTGTAATCTTAATAATAATCTCTGAAAAAAAACTAAAATAAATCTTATAAAAATTCTTTATTGTTCATTTAAATTGATACGCACATCATGTATCTTTCGGAAGTGCTGTACATTGTACATGTTTTTGCTGAAGGTCTTCAACAAATGCATATAAACATTATTAAATCTATATCACACTAGAATGGTTCTTTATTGGACTATAACCCTGGCTAAGGCGTGTTTGAGTCCAATTATCTTTTGAATTTGGAAAAATTATAGAATTCTACTAAAATAAGAGGTGCACATATTCAATGTATATACAAACACTGCGCAAAGTTTTAGATTTCTTGATGAAAAATTGATGGGTGTTCTATGGAACACTTGCGCCTGCAATATAGAGCCATTTTTGACTCAATTAACCTCTAAAATTTGTAAAATTAGAACTTTATTAGGTGCATGTCTAAATCAGAAAAAAATACACATCCTGCAAATTTGATGAGAATATGAATTATACATTTGAAGGCCTTGCAGATTAACAAAACGAATTAGCAATTGAGCTATTTTGGCTCAGCGAACATCTGTAACTTCAAAATTTCAACTATCAGGTGCACAATTAAATCAGGGGAACTACATATCCTGCAAGTTTGGCTTGAATCTGACTTTTAATTGTGATGGAATTGTATATTAACAAACCAAATAAACAAATGAGCTATTTTGGCTCCGTGAACCTCTAAAATCTGTAAAATCAAAATTCTAAGTATCAGGTGCACAACTAGATCAGGAGAACAAGATTCTCTGCGAGTGTGCTTGAAAAATTGCTTACAGTTTAGGAGGAGTTGTGGGTTAAAAGATAGAATTAGCAAATAACTAAATACCGAAGTTACTGTGAATTTAATTTCTGCATATGCGCATTTCAACAACTTATGTCTCTTCAGTGCAAATAAAATCTAAACGTTTGGAAGACCATAAAATCAAAATATGTTTAGAAACTGATAGAGAACAAATAACCAATAAGATCTAAATGTAAAGCCAAAATCAGCTAAGGACAGAGCTTTGCATGAGGGAGATACTCCTTAGTTTTCAACAAAATTTACAAAAAATTAGATATTGTAAGGTTCTAAATAGAATCGGCTTTCGGGTCAGCACAGAAGTACTGACTACTGGGCTGGTGAATAAATGAGCTATTTTGGTTCGGGAAACCTCTTAATTCTGTAAAGTCAGTCTTTCTTTGTGTGATGTGCAAAGCATGTGAAAATCTTGTCAACAAAGCCGTTAGTGTTATAATTCAATGAAAATATTCCTTCTTTTGGTAGTTTTTCTCTAAAAAAATATTGTGATGGAAAATATTTAAACTTAAGCTTTTTAGATAATGATGGCAATATTAAGCCATGTTTCTTAAAGTTAGAGCTTGGCAAATTATTTATCTAAAATCCAAATTCTTTGGTGAGAAATAAAACAATTATATTTCAGTAAATCTAAGTTTCGCAGATCATTAATAAAAACGGTTCTTGTAAGTAATAGATGTCAGCCCCTTGTGGAAAAATTTGAAGTTTCGGTCTGAACTCTGATTCAAGATTCTTTTTACTTAGTACTGGGATGATCATTTCTTTTAACTGTCTCTGACCTTTCAAGAGGAATTGCTGTTGAGTTGCTACCGGACTGTACCGCAATGGAATGGGAGGTTTGGCGCTCCATAAACCGGTTTAACCCACCATTTCTTTTGAAATGCCTGTACCCAGTCAGGACCATTGCCGTCGACATTTTTTGCGGTGATTTCTATCTGATTTGTCCTTTTTTTTTTCTCATAGACTTCGGCTCTTGACAACTTTGTTCGGTAATTTTGTTTTTACCCCCATCTGTTCAAATGATTGATTTTCGGCTGAGCATAAAGTTAGTGAGAACCGAACCGTCAGTCTAAAAACGAAAAATAGAGCGGTGCTCAAGGTCCCCCGCCTTAGAGTTGTATGTTAGATGAATGGAGTTTTTTTTACCTGTTGCCAGCTTTCAGTGCAATATCCTCAAAAACTGAAAGATACAACAAAAATTTGTTGGCATTTTCATGAAAGCATTCAAGGAAAGGAATCCAACGGGGAAAATCCCATCGCATTGGATAAAAAAAAAAAAAATTGGCATCCCCACCCCCAACACCTTTGACCCCAATTATCTTGAAAACGGTAAGAGATACCAGAAATATGTTGGCATATGTATGAAAGCATTCATTGAGAGGAATCTAATGGAAAAAATCCAATCGAAATCGGATAAAAAATAAAAATTTCCCACACGGACCAAATTTTGGTGCAATTAATTATATTTTTAGAAATTGTGACCTTGACCTTTGACCTACTGACCCCAAATGCCCTTCCCTATTCCTTCCATCTGTTTAAGTTTTCTTTCAATCGGGCAAGGGATACTCAAGTTAACATCCGGAAACGACATCCGGAATGACGGAATGACGGGAATGACGGAAAGGCGAATTATATAGCCCCCCGCTTTCGCGAAAGGCGGGGGACAACAATCCATGGACAATGGCAACATACGAAACACCAAGAAACAAGGATACCACATGAGTACGTACCTAAGAAAAAGAATTCCTGTTTTAGTTATATCCCTTAGAAACTAACAGTTCATAAGAATAGGCATCGACCTCTTGATACAAAAACACATAAAATCCGCAATTTAAAGGTTTCAGACTGTTGCCACGTACGTAGTGGCATAGAATACTCATGTTATATAATTTGTTGTATGATACAGATTTTTGAATTATCTAGATATGCTCTAATGCAAAAGCACATAGAAAGAAATGTGAATCATATTGAAAAATTATATATACAAAAAAAGGTCGAGACTGACTTAAAAATTCCGAAAAGTATTGTTGTAAAAATTTTACTTTCAGAACAATGTATTTCTCTTAATATTTTAAAACCTTCTTATTTATTACGAATGACAAAGTATGCCAGTATGACCTAAAGTATGCCGATATGAATTTTTTATATTGTCCCCGAGTCCAATATGTGGTCATATTGACGTAGTCCAATATGAGACTTTCATAATTCCTCTTGATTTATCGGGTCTCGTAATAAAAAAAATTAAAATACTGCATCACTTGTCGTCTCATGCTAGGCTATAACAGAAAACAAGGTCTACTTAAATAAAATGTAATGAAATTCACGAGAGTAGTTGTAACAGTCCATGCAAAACGAAGTTACCAAATAAGGAAGACATAAACAAATTTATTTACAGTATACTTACTGTTTGAAACTGTTTTGTTTTCTTCAATAGATAAATAGATAACTACCTAATATCGCTAGTCCTGCAACTGTTTTATTTTTTAAACAAATTAGACCCTTGGTCTTTTCTTGTTTCCAGAGAACGCTCGATGGCTACAAATTGCATAATCATGCAACATTTATTGATGTTTATTTGTATCCATGGCGCTGCGAAAAATATTATCACTTAATATAAATTTACTTATACACCTAAAAATGTGGTATTAGGAATCTATTTGAAATGGATTCCAAAAAGAAGTTTTTATTCGAAATGTAAATAGTGTTATCTTTTAGAGTTTACAGAAACAGTATGTGGTATGACCCCTGGGACTTAAATAGCAAAAACTAAATCTCCTCTTCTATTATTGTTTTTAGAATAACATTAATCATTTAAAAAGTGTCAATATCGCAATCATAAATTGAGCAAAAAAGTTCTACATGCGTTTCTTCATGTACAAAGAGAAGCGTGACGTGATATGCCACGTACTTAAATCAAATCAGATAAAAAAAAAGCCGTCGAGTAATATTCGATAAGCAGACATTATTCCAAAATGACCAAAAAGATAACAAGAGCAATACAACAAGAATCGGACGCAAAATCCACAAAAGATAAAACACCAGCGGTATATATCGTAACAAAAGAGAACGATCAACGAAGATGTATAAACATTGATTATGACTTACAAAGGTTTCTCATTGCACACCAAAGTATATACTGCAACGGTCAAGCGAGTACCAAAATTTAATTTCAACGAGATTAACTTTTACATCCCAAGCCAACTTCCGAAAGACTGACCACAGAGAAATAAACATTGTTGGTAATTGATTGACAACATACCACGAGAGACTGCGTATCTTGTATGTAGAACGACTAACTTGGCACTGCCCTTAGATGATTTTACATTTTGATTCCAACCAATCAAATCTAAAATCTTCTTATGACTATCGCCAATCATTTTTTCTACAAACACTATCGATGTCATCTGTTGTCAATCAATAAAAATATTGTGTAATGTGTTTCTTTCACCACAGGCAATCTTTCAAGGACGTCGGCTAGGGGGTAAAAAATTAAATTTTTGCTACTCGCTTGACCGTTGCAATATTCCTTTTTCAGCAAAGAAATCAACATTCTTCTTTGTCAAACATGAGTGTCACTCAAAAATGTTAGGATTCTATAGAATCGGATCATTAACATAAATTTAAGGAAAAGTTTGAAAAGATTCGGATATGTCAACAAGAGGAATTCCCATTTTGTTTTAAGCGTTTTTCGTCTTTGCCATTTACGTTCTCTGTCTGTATGTGATCCTTATATTGCCATGTATTCTTTATTTCTGGTTTTTGGTTGTTGCTTCAGTATTCAACTGGAAATTAAGAATCTTCCTATTGGTTCTTTACCTGTTTACATTGAAAACCGGACCGCTGGCTTTTGCTTGTGCCGGTGCCGGTTGTTCCAACTCCCTATCGTTGTTTACGTTTCTTTTCTGTCTTTTATTCGTGTTTTGTTGAGTTCTATGGTGGATTGATAAAAAAAATGGTTCCATGTCATTTTGTTAAATTTGGTCGAGACGTTAGTCAAGTTTAAACCTGTGCCACTTGCTTTAACGCTCCCGTGTTAAAGTTTTTCAGTCACTACAATTTGTTCAATTTGACCCTCCCACCCATCTCTGGCCTGGAATCCTCTTTTCTTTAACACTTACATACCCTACTTGTACATATTTACTCTTGTATATATGATTAAATCTGCTATAGGTTTTGTTTATTTATAGAAAATGATAGCATGTCAATAAATATAATGGATTTTAAATAGTTTATACAGAAACGACAATTCTATATTCATGAAGTCCAGGTTTTTAAATTTGTATAATTCCTTCGAATATATGCATATTTTACGAAAGGATATGGAGTAATTGAACACGAGACCATAACATATATGTTAACTCCATCTCCAATAATTTTAATGAGCTGTATGGCCATTTCGGAAATTTATTCCTCATCAGCAGCACTAGAACCCAAACAAAGGAAATCCATCATGTAAAAAAACATTAAATGCATAAAACCAAACGAAATCCGTTTGTGACCAGTTCATAGAACGAATTAACATTATGCATTGGCACAATTTTCAATGGTTGTATTGTGACCAACTTTAGAACATGATTACGCCATATATTTCGTTCAAATACATCTCATCTTGATTGGGACGACGTGTAGGTATCTAATCTCGTCGAAATTTCCTTCATTTGACTTCATATAATTCCCCGTGGTAGAGATGTGTGCTCTTTATTTTTCTTAGATATGGTGTACTTGTACATGAGATAATATCTCATGTGTACACTTTGTTTAATTACTATTATCTAAATTTATGTAAATTCTAAAACCGCAGGATTAACTCCCACCATCGTAGTTTTGTCCTTAGCTATATTTGATATTACTGATTATTCGGATTTCGTTTGGTTTTATGCATTTAAACATTTTTTGAAATTATGGATTTCCTTTGTTTGGGTTCTAGTGCCTCTGATGAGGAATAAATTTCCGAAATGGCCATACAGCTCATTAAAATTAGTGCAGTTGGAGATAACATATGTGTTATGGTCTCATGTTCATTTACTCCATATCCTTTCGTAAAATATTTAATTCAGGAGTTTGTCTCTTATTGCAGTGTGGAGTTGGTAAAACAATTCCCCGTGGTAGAGATGCATGTTCTTTATTTTTCTTAGATATGGTGTACTTGTACATGAGATAATATCT
>MJUU01030851.1:1765-31376 GCA_002080025.1 Modiolus philippinarum
TATATATGCGTCTGAAATCAAAGACCTACAGAGCTAGAGTTTAAGGATATGATATTATCGAGAACATCTTTCCACTGAGGAATTTGACCATTACAATTTGAGTGTCACGCAATACTACATTTAAATTTCAATTTTGCATATAAGGCCCCATTTCGATGAATTTACATCTCGTCAGTGCAACTCAAATTTAAAAATTGGAAAACCGCTACCGAATTATTACTTCCTCGGAAGGGTGTACAAGACTGGAGATTGGCTGGTAAATTTCCTGTTCGTGCCCATTTGGCCCCGTGCTAGATGGATCTCGATGGAGCAGCCAGGATGGAAAAATCCAAAGATCCATATAAGATGTCCAAGCTTGTCGCTGTTTTTAAAGGTATATATATATATATATATACTTCTAAATATAAGGTATATAAGGTATATAAACAACATAAAACAAAGCAAAAAACACCCAAAATCCCTATTGTGCTAGATCTAAACAGATACACACAATGTGGTTAATTTATAAACTTTCAGTATGATCAATGTGAATAGCACTAGTATAGATACTGTTTATATTTCAACTCTATCCGAGTCTTTCTCAAAACAACAAAATATATAATAAAACAATAAACTATAGTAGATATTAGTATATATATATATATATAACACAAACATTTATATCTAAAGAGTGTGGATCACACAAAGATAAGTGTGATGCATTTACACATAATGAAATTGTAGTTTGTCTAAAAAATGTAATAAACACACTAATAAATGTAAATGTTTTCAGTTTTCATGAAATATCTACAAAAGGTCTTAAATTGGTCGCTAATTATCAATTCAAAAAGAATCTTCATCAGGCGAGGCTGAACATTTAAAATATCTGAAAAATATTTTTGTTGGTATGAGTGCATCGTTCATTTGATGTAAATCCTATTAACTGCAAATATTTTTAATGCATGACAATAATAGGTGTATTATCTACTCAGAAACGGATACATATTAAACTGATATATGTTTGTCTTTGTATGTAAAATAACTATGTTAATGTAAAAAACATAAAATAAAATAAAAAATTAAATCTACTGTATTTACTTTTTAAAACGTTTCTCGTCTTTTTCATTAAGTCCATCAGGCTCAAGTGATCTGAGCTGGTATATCCAAAATCTCTCTCTGAGTTTTCGTGCTTTTTTGTCCCAAGATGAATTACATTCAATGATCTGAAATGTAATGTCCTCAAACCGATGCCCAGTTCTTAAAAATGCCTGGTAAGAGGACAGTCCCTTTCTTTCACACTGAACGATGATTGTTAAATCGTTTGTTGAAGTTGTCCCCCGATTCCCCAACATACTGTAGTTTGCAAGACTGGCATGTGAGGACATAAACAGTGTTTTTAGACTTACAGTTCGAGTCCGCATAAATGGTGTATTGTTGCCCAGTAACAGTACTAGAAAATGTTTTTTTCGGTATTGGCAGCTCGGCAGCAAGCACAGTTACTTCTACCGCAAGGCCTGTATCATCCTGTTGTTGATTGAGGCTTTTTTGATATTTTAGCTGTAACAATGATGTCTTTTATATTTCGTGGCCTTCGAAAAGATGTTAACGGTGGGGCTTTAAAGATTTTAGTCAAACAGACATGAAATGGACTGATGAACGTTACAAAAGTTTATCTTGCATGCCAAGAACTTGCACCCATCTATTTAAGTTTACTTCAGAAATATCGAAGACTACCATCTTTTTCCTTGATACTACTAGCTCTTTATCGGAAGGTGAACTGTCCGCAGATTTATATTGCAAACACACGGATACAAACAAATACCTTTTGCCAAGCAGCTGTCATCCATGACATGTAACTAATCGTATTCTATACAGCCAAGCTCTCAGAATAAGACGAATCTGTTCGGAGGAAGACTCCGTGCAGAAACGATTAGGTCAATTAAACGATCTTAAACGAAGAGGGTATAAAAATAGCAAAATTAAAAATAATCAAAGAAGCACCTCGCTAGAGTACAAAGAAAAAAAAGAAAAACAAAAGACGCCTTTTATTATATAGATAGCGTTGATTAATCGATTTTCTCAGTTAAATAAATGTCATATTGTCACCGGTGACAACAAAGGATTTCTAGTCACCGGATAACGTCTTAATGAAGTGATGTCACAATATCTCGTCCATGTCGTCGTCAGGTAAACAACTGGCGTATTGAAATAAACAAAAAAATCCTCATCTAGAATCTCGGTTTTTGAGTAGAAAATCTAAATAATTAGAGCATAACTATTCGACCATCATGACTATCAATAAAAATGTCACTCGTGTCGATCAACGCATTTGATTAAGCTCGTTGCGGAACAAAGAGTTCCGCAACTCGTTTCATCCTTTTGCGTTGTTCGGCACTCGTGACCTTAATTGATATTCACGACGGCCAATTAGTTATACTTTAACTGTTCTGACATACCATCCTTCCCTGAAAAACACTTTTAACAAAGTTCGTAAGCACTGAACATCAGTGGAAAAAAGTCTCAAATTGTCCAAAATCTTTCCCGAGCCTCCTTTGGTTAAATGTAAACAACCAGACAGTGCGAGGGACTTGTTGGTACGAGCAGAAGTGTCAAATACTACTAGTACTACAGGAAACAGTCACCCTTGTGGAGACAACTGTTGAAAATGTTGTAGAGATATGCAAAAATCGTCCACGTTTAACAGTCAGGTTACTGCAAAAAATTCAAAATATTTTGCACTACAAATTGCAAAAGCACAAATATTATTTATTTGCTGCAGTGTAACGTTTGTAATCTTCAACACGTGGGCGAGTCAAAGCAACCATTCCACAAACGTCTGAATGGACACAGAAGTGACCTTAGAAAGAAGGCCACTTCAGGTTGTCAAATTAAAGTATCAAGGGTTTCAATAGAATGAAAATCATCATCATTGAACAGAACAACCAATGGAGTGATTCCTAATGTGAAGACCGAGAAAGATTTTTGATCAAAGAACTCCAGGTTTTACATCCGGGCGGAAAAAATAGAAAACAATAGACCTATAAAGTTAATTTACGGTAGATCTTCGGGTTCTAATATATCTTATACTTTAGCCATAGTTTTCTTTTTTTATCATATATATTCTTTTATTTATTTCTATAGTTGACACTATTAATTTGTCTTAGTTAATTTATCTGTAAGATGTTTCATTTCAAACTTGTACGTAGAAATATTTGTCATTATGTGTGCACTGATAATGATTAAGCTACATTTTCTATTTACCTGTGTGAAAGAAAAAAGATTTCTTTTTTTCTTGTACATTCGAAAAAGAAATGTTTAAGTTCTTCATATAAACCTCCACAAGAGCACTTAGGATTACTTTCTATGTTAACTTTATGTAAATAAAAATTCAGAAATGAAGCTTCGCAACGTAATTAGGCAAAAATAATACTGCTTTTTCCTTGGACCATAGAAAAAATATTTGGGTTCTATAATAGTCTGTCGTTCACCTTGTTTATTACAGCCTTAAATTTTCTTTAAGTCTCAGCATTTCTTGAAGACAATTCAAGGTTGTTCAAATCTCTCACAGTAGAAGGTATATATGAGGTTTTAGTTAATACAAGTCGACAACAGTGAATAATAGTCATCACCGTTTCTTAAGGGATAATGGGAAACGCTTTGAACGGTTGGAGTAACAAGTTCACGTAAGTATTAAGGGGCATGGCCATATTGAATATTGTAAAATAGTTGGATTTTACGTTCATAACTATGTCGTTCCAAGGTTTCCCAGCCTGTTTATGAATATAGATAATATCTTTCTTCGAGAAAAAGAAGGTAGGCCATTAGCAATTCTTGCCGCTTTCAGTTTGTCTAGGTACACTGCACTGCCGTTTTCCAACACTTCTCAAAGATATTCGAAAAATGGACGAATGAAAACTAAATAAAGTGTTTTTATATTTTGTCTGTTCATTCTTAGCTGAAGTTTGTGCAACGAACCTAGATGCTTTGAAATAAAAATGTTTTCAACATCTCATCACAAGAAAAAGAAACACCAAGATGCTTGTGGGTATCTGTTAATGGAATAAAGTTACCATCAAAGGTAAAATTGGGATTATCAATAAATTCCATACACGTAAAAACATAATTTCAGTTTTGTGGGGTTAAAGGGCATCAACAATTTTTTACCACTAACTAAGCTCTATAAGGTCACGGTTTATGACACGCTGTATTTCTGTTTAGCGTGAGATGGAGGTGTCATCAGCAAACAATCTGCTAAGGGAAATAAGGTTTTCAACAATATCGTTTATGTAAATAAATAACAAAATACCGAAGTAACTGTTAATCTATTTTCTGCATATGCGAATTTCGACAACTTATGTCTCATCAGTGCAGATCAAAACTAAAACATATGGAAGTTCTTTAATCGAAAAACACGTCTAAGCTGATAGAGAACATATAACCCAAAGGAAAAAGGAATAAGAAATAAAAGATGGACTAGTATTGAACCCAGGGGGGACTGCTGCTGAGATGAAGGAAGTAGTAGACGATACAGACTTCTCTGTTTTTTTCTTAATTCTATTTTGTAGATAATCATTAAACCAGTATAGTAGATTACTTTTAATTCCAAAGAATTTAACTTATGTATTAGACCTGTATGTCATACCTTATCAAAGGCTTTCAAAAATCACAAAAGACAAAACAGTTGACTTCTTTTTTTCCCCGAGAGAATTTAATATAGAATTTTGGTGAATTGTAGAATGTTTAGGAAGATTGATACTCGTATTTGAGATTGTTAATTGCTAGACTATTATAAACATATTTGAGGACAATTCGTTCCATTATTTTACCTACAAAATTTATTAAAGAAATAGGCCGAAAATTTGAAGGTAGTAATGAGTCATCTTTTTTAAATGATGGAATAACATTTGCACTTTTCCAAATAGATGGATATTTACTTTGTTGAAAGTTTCCGTTATATTGATATAAGCGATAACAGCATCTGTTTTTGATTGGAAAAAAAGGAAGAAAAGCATTTTCATCTTCTATTGACGACACCTTACAGAAATATCTGTTTTAAAGTTTGCATTTGACAGTATCGTCGTAAACTATATTGTTAAGGTACAGATCTGCCATTGAATTATTTAGCAGTGGAATACAGCTGCTACCTCTATTATATTTGATAAACATTTTCAATATCTTCCAATAAGTTTTTGAGTTTGGTGCATTGTCCAGTAAGGAATTATCTGTGTTTTGCTCGAAATATTTTCTTGCCCATTTTTTCATATTATTGACTTTGATTCGTTTCGATATCAGATGCCCTATTTAATTTTGAGACTTCTTGCCAAATGCGATCTCTAATTCGTATTTGCTTTTTATTATAAGATTATGAAACCATGGTTTGTCTTTACCTCGTACGTAAATAGTTTTTGACAGTACACATTCTTTTACAATTTCCATATATTTTTTTTAATTTGCAACAAATTTAGTCTACGTCAGTCATTTCACGGAATGTCTGGTCAAAATCAATTTCACCTAAAAGGTTCAAAAGTAATGTGACGTCCATTTTGTCATATTGCCATTATTTCCTGATATATGACCGGTATTTTTAATGGACACTCAATAAATGCAATAGCTGTATTATGGTCACTTATTTCTGGGGGTAATACAAGAACATCGGAATAAAGACTATTCGTAGAATCACTGATTATTATTGAATCCAGTAAAGTGCTACTGTGTTCTCTTACTCTCGTAGCTGTGTTGATTACATTCGTAAAGTTATAACCACTTATGAGGCCAATAAGTTGGTTATTGTTTAGACAAAATAAGTCCGCGCTCAGGTCAGCGGAGAGCACGATATTTTCGTTTTATTGAAAGGTCATCTCGATTAAATGTTTCGAGCGTGTCCAGTAATCAGTGTCGGTCCACTGTGGTCGGCATGTATCACATAATAGAAACGACTGACCTTTTGCGCATATTTTTGCCAAAATCGTTTCATCGGAGTAATTCTCTAGAACTGGTTCATAAATACTCCAATGTTGTATTTTGAATAGATCAAAAGTCCACCGGCAGAGGCAAACCAACGGTCCTTGCGCAAAAAAAATCATGGAAAGGAGTTCTATATTAATCATATTATCGAATATAGCTTCGTCTAAGTGCGTTTTCGTTAGCATAAGAATGTCAAAATTTTCTGCAAAATTTTGAAGGAATTATTTTCCGTACACTTAGTATTATTTTGTTGCTATACAATAATAACAATTATCGTCGCTCAGCAGTTTACACACTATTCATGTTTTCTTGGACACAAAGCAAAGTTTTTTGACATTTTTTTTTGATAGTGTAAACGAACGGCCGGAGACATTTTGAAAAATTTTAAAAACATATTCCTATAAATGATTGATTCACTCCGTTTTCAAATTCTTTTTTAAACCCTACTCTGAAATCAAGTTGTATATCTTGTATTTCTTAAACATGATTCGAGAAGGTGCGTTTTTGTATTTCTTTGATTTGGACTTTACAAACCAATTTCATAATTGCCTTCGACTTTAGACGCCTACGAATAATACTTATTTACCAAAACACACAGAGTAAATGCAGTATTATCTATATTCCGTCTAAGGACATGGAAACATGTGTTTTCTTTAAAACTGAGAATTCCTGCATGCATTTTGATAGAGAGAACATTGACTGTGTAAGAAGACAAATCTGACGAAGTTTTTGATACAAACTTTAAAAATATCAACGGGTCCAAGAGTAGAATATATACCAACACCTTCACTGTCTCCATCCTGCTACACTAAAGTAGAATATTTATTAATTATGTCCCCCAAACGTATTTATTGTGTTTACTCCGTTTATTTATTTTTTTTCTTCTTCTTTCTTCCGCTCAATTCTTGTCCGACACATTTCTCAGAAACTATTGGGCCAAACTTAATGAAACTTCACAGGAATGTTGGCCTACATGAGTAGATGTGCAGAAACGTTTCAAAATTTTCAAAATGGCCGTCGTTGCCATGGAAACGGAAAAAAGGCGGGAAAATTCAAAGTGCTCAGAATTGCATAGAATTTTACAGGAAGGTTGCCTGGAATGCATAGAATAGATTTTTGGTCTTAAAATTTTCAAATGGCGACCGTTGCCATGGAAACGGAAAAAAGGCGGGAAAATTCAAAGTGCTCAGAATTGGATGAAATTTTATAGGAATGTTGCCTAGAATGCATGGAATTGATTTTTGGTCTTAAAATTTTCATAATTGCGACCAATTTTCAAAATGGCGACCGTTGCCATGGAAACAGAAAAAAGGCGGGAAAATTCAAAGTGCTCAGAAATGGATGAAATTTTACAGGAAGGTTGCCTAGCATGCATAGAATTGATTTTTGGTCTTAAAATTTTCAAAATGGCGACCGTTGCCATGGAAACGGAAAATGGCGGGAAAATTTGAAATGCTCCAATTTGGATGAAATTTTACCGGAAGGTTGTCTGACATGTGTAGAAATGATTTTAAGCCTTAAAATTTTTAAGATGACTACCATTGCCATATGGAAAAGGGGCAGAAAAATTCAAAGTGCTTCAATTGGATGAAATTTTATGTGAAGGTTATCTGACGTGTAGAAATTAATGTTGAGTGTTAGCTGCTGTTACCATGGAAACTGTGGAAAAAATTTATCAGTGTTCGTTTGGGGGACATCTGTAACGCTCTGCGTTGCAATAAGCAATATTTCTCTGTTGAAGTTCAATAAAAAAGACATTTTCGTAGCAGAAACTTTGAATCCTTCTCCATCAAATTTAATGGCTATATGTAATAGAAAAATTATGTCACAACCTGCATGGTAATTTTATTTTATTTATTTTTATTTTTTTTTTTAGAAGACAAAAATTGTAGTAACTATTTCACAATCCAAATAAATGTTTAAAAGCAATTGTACATCATGCATCGTGCCATTCAAAGTCGGGTGCAAAGCGGATGCATGTGTTCCAACCTGCCGTGCTTTTAAAATAGGTGAATTATTTTCAACTTATTGCTAAGATACATACCGACCACTGTTGTGCATTTTAGGCAGATTAGACATAGTTCACTTGATTCTAACGTACCAAAATGATAATATACCATTCTACGAGAAACGAATAGTCGAATTTGCTGCAATGACCTAAATTATTTCATTATTGACATTTAGTCGAAACATCTATGATTATATTTTCATATCACTTTTTGATTGATAACTAATATTATTCTTTTATTTCTATGTACCTATAGTAGTAGAAAACCCTGCCTCTGCAACAAGATTGGAATCAATAATTTTGTTGTTATTATTACAACAAATGGTCGGGATTTTATGACAGAACTGTTCCTTTCAAAGAAATAGAAAAAAAAATTAAAAAGAATTAAACAGAATAAAAAATCAATCACTACCCAAGTTTTCCTTCGCAATTATATTCACATTTACCATTCTGGTCATCAGTACACCTATCGTTCTTTTGAATTTCTTGGACCATATTTATATATTCTTTGTCTTTCTCCCCAAGAATATATCCGCATTTAGGAAACCATTGTTCCTGTGCCACCCATGGATCATTATTTTCATGCCAATCAGTCACTGCTCCAATACAATATAAACATCGTACCAGGTCCTCTGAAATAACATGCAATATTACGTACAAGCAATGGAGAAAATACAGGAAACAGACCATGCGAAGAAAAACGTTTACTTGCCTTTCCACAATGAAAAACTATGGTAAAGGTGAAAGGTCAAATATTTGAAACTCTCAACGTCATACTTTAATATCTTTATTTAGTTACAGTCAAACCTGTATAATCAAAATACAAGATCAAACACAACAAGTATTTGTTTTTTTGTTTTAGGTAAAGCTGCAAAATCAACAAATTCCTCTTAAGGATGTTTTCTCCTGAGGTTTCAGTCTCCTTGAAATCTCGTTTATGAATAATTCTTAAAACTTGCCTAATGAGTGAATTTTTTTTTGATTTATATTATATAGTGAGCCTTTCAAATGATATCCAAAAAATTATGTACCTAAGACAAGTAGTTTTTGAGAAATAAAAAAAATTCTAAATTTTGACAAAAATTGACCATTGATCTCAGTCAGAATTTAGCGTATTGAGGGGTGAGGTATTAAAAATCATTTCTTCAAGAAAAGTATGCATCTTATTCATATGATTTTTTTTCTCATTTCTTAAAGATATAATTATCCAACCACCTAAAACGAAAATGGTGAAGTTTTGACAGTTTAGGTGATGGAAAATTAGAAAAATCTTGAATTTTACAGAATTTACGATGTCTTGAATTTGACCGAAAAAAGCAACGTTTCTTACATAACTTTTTTATTTCATCACGGACTTTTGCTCTTTATTAGTGATATTTCTTCGGATTAACAAGACCTTACAATCTGGAAACTGTGACAGAAAACTTGATAGAAGAAATCAATATTGTTACCACAATAGGCCCGAAAATATGCCAAATTTTAGGAAATTTGCACTAAACCACCAAAAATTAGGGTTTTAAAAATTAGGGTTTTCAAATGATTATAGCTCAAAAATATGCATACCAACAAAGGGTTTTCTCTTCAAAAATGATTTTTTCAATGTTTTCGCATTTCAAAAATATAGTTTTGGAGAAAAACTTGATGCAGGAAAATTTTGACACCTCAGGAGAATATAACCTTAAACGATATGGTCTGAAAAACGGTCGGTTCAAAAGAATAGCATGGTAACTGGATACAACATTGATATGAGGAAGGGCAGCTTAAACATTATACCTGGATTATTTTCTTTCGCTTCATCTTTAATTTTTTCAGCTGATCTTGCTGGTCCAACACAGGACAATGTTAGAGTCTCAGCTGGAACTGCAGCCTGTCTAGAGTAAATTCCTTTAACTGGCTGAACGGTTGAAGTCAAGCTTGAGTCGACTGAATTGTGAACTTCAGCTAACACCTGTCTTTGTTCTTCGGGCCTTACTACTTGTTTTGACTGACCTGCTGTCTTTTCGACTTGCGGACCTAAAAAAATTGTCAAAACTCTCCATAAATTCTGTGGTCTGTCCTCGTTTCACAATTTATGATAAACAGGATCCAAACTTCCTATTTGCATATATTTAATGGCACATCTGTCAATAAAAGTCTAGAAAGAGACAAGAAAATGAGCAAAAACTAAGTACAAAGTATTACTCAAATTTATTGAACAGGTTGGGCGTGGCTTAATTTTCTCTGTCTTGTACGTAAGTGTAAAACGAATCATCCCGATATAATTGACCGTGACCAGTCAGGTCAATTAAAGAGAGTAATATGAAATAGATAATTCAATACGGCCTTCATTGCTTTTAATTATCAGGGTAGTGTTGTTTGAATAAACTCAATGAATTTATTTCAATTTTAAAACGTATTCTCATGTGACGTTATGTTTTATCTGAATTACTCCACAATTAACATCACCGAATATCACCTAAAACCCAATTTTTAATGCTTGTGTAAAGGATTTAGGTTTTTCTCATTTTTTAATTACACATGTAAAGATCTGACTCAGCAGTCGTTTTTCAAATTGACAAGCAGTAGATTTCCGGACCGTGTCTTCTTTTAAAAAAATACGTTTAATAAGGTAACAAACTTTTACATATTTCTTCCAAAATTTTATAAATTCTTTTATAAGTTCACATGGAGAAAAGGGCGTTTTAACTTTTGCCATCACTTGGCAACCCTCGATTACCATTCTAAACTTTTTACAATCTTCTCTGAAATTGCTAGGCCAATTTCAACCAAACTTGGTATGAAAAAACGTCTCAGATAAAAAAAAAGACAGGGAAAATGATCAGCATGACAAGATCTAACTACCCTGAAATTTCAATGAAAATGCCGAAATCCATTGTCCTTCTTTGGAAAGGGGGGGGGGAGGTTTTGTCCTTTTTTATTTTTTTTTCATAAAACAATTATAAAAAAAACCTATAAGATATAGGGGTAGAGCTTAATTTGCTAAAATGTTCAGTGTCTGAACATATGCCTGCCCTTCATTTTCTGAGTATCAATATGAATATTCTATTCATGCATTATTTTGGAATTTTTTTTTTTTTTAGACTTACATTTCATACGATATTGGAAATGGAGGATTGAACTACTAAAATGTTTATAACAGGTTTGAAACCACTGAACAGATCTTTTAGGTTATCTCGGTCGTACAAACTAAAATTTCCGTTTTAATTTGGTTTTTTAGGCAATGGAAATTATTCCTTGAAGCCCAGATAAAAGATCTTAGTTCAATAAAGTAATAATGAGACAGAGGTAATGATACGGTTTTTTTAAATGTTTGAATCAGAATTTGTTAANCCCCCCCCCCCCCAATAAATGTGGACTGACATCAATTTATTTAAGATCTATTTATGTATATATGTAAGTTAAGTTTATACTGCACAAACAGTGGCTTAAGTTTATGAATATTTTTATATTTTTAATAAAATATGTAGGCTTATTAAATATATACCAATAATGCTAGGATTATTTCATTAATAATTGCAAGTGTTTTGTGTCAACGATACTTTGGTACATTTATCGATTGTAGTGGAGTTTCTTTGGTGTTCTTACTTTTACTTTGTCTCTGGACTTTGATATATGTAATCTTGTGCTGCTGCTTTGAAGTTTCCCTTGAAAACTTATATGTAAAGAAGTTGCCGGGCAAAGGAGATGCACCAAGATGACACATACAGTTGGACATAGCATCTTTGTGAAATCTTGTCTACAAATATTTGTGCAGATGTAACCAAACCTTAATATTGGATTGTTATTTGACCGATTCCTTAAATATTGCATTTAATGAGCCATTCACGTGACTAAGATGGTTGCTGCGACAGTCTTTTTCAATAATGCTTGAAAACTAAAAGTCGGCTGAGCGATTCAGTCTTCTGTGGACCTCTAGTGTGATAATATATTTTATGCATTTTTTCTATCTAGTTTACATCCTTTACAGCATTCAAAGTGACATGTTATATTTACACAAGAGGTTCTCAAAAGCCTGTATCGCTCATCTGGACCATGGCTGACATAGATGAAAGGCATATCCAATAGGAAAAACAAAACATAAAATTTAGCAGAATACTTTTTTCTAATTTTCAGTATTCTTGTTTGGTTTCCATGGCAACCGAAACATCCACCATCCATTACAACCCATAACAGAACACCATTAAAAAAAAAATTAGACAGGGGTTCACCTTATTATCAAGATAAGACATATTGCTAATCATTCAGACCACAATTCAAATAAAAATTTAAAAAATTGGGCAGAGGTTCCCATTGTAATCAATAGGGCCAATGTAAAGTAAGTGAGAACCGAACCGTCAATCTGAAAGCGAACAATCCAAGGACAATGGCAACACCAGAAACAAAAAAGGCAGAAAAAAACAAAGACACAACATGGGTACAGCACAAAAAAGAAAAATGAAGACACTCACACACAAAGATGAACAACACGGACCCAATATAAAACCATGGGTGAGATCAGGTGCACCGGTAGAGTCAGCATCTCAAAAATTAACAGTAACTTCAGTATTTTGTTATTTATTGCCACTGGGATGATGCCTTTGCTGGTGGTCTGTTAGTCTCCGAGGGAATTCACCAGCCCAGCAGTCAGTACTTCGGTACTGACCCGAAAACCGGTTGTATTGAAACTTGCAATATCTAATTTTTGCTAAATTATGTTTAAAACTATGTTCCAGATGGTGGCCATCTTGGATGATGTACAGACCTGCCAGATACATTTTTTGGATGGGACAACCTGATAATGAGGACCATCGTGGCTTAGTTTGGCTCTAATTGGAAAAGTAGTTTCTGAGAAGATCTTTGAATGTATATTCCGTAGGGTTAAAACTATGTTCCCATTGGTGGCCAACTTGGATGAGGTACAGACCTGCCAGATATCTTTTTTGTAAGGATCATCTAAGGGCCATTATGACTAAGTTTGGTTATAAATGCACTGGTAGTTTCTGAGAAGACCTTTGAATGTTTTCCATAGCATCCAATGTTAAAACTATGTTCCAGCTTGCGGCCATCTTGGATGAGGTTCATACCTGCCATATACCTTTTTTGGAAGGGACCATCTAAGGACCATTGTAGCTTAGTTTAGTTTCAGTTGGACAAGTAGTTTCTGAGAAGATCTTTGAATGTCTTTCCCATAGGATATAATATTAAAACTGTGTTCCCGCTGGTGGCCATCTTGGATTAGGTACGGACCTGCCGGATGCCTTTTTTTGGATTGGACCATCTAAGGACCATCATGACTTAATTTGGTTATAATTGGACTGGTAGTTTCTGAGAAGGAATCGTTGAATGTATTTTCCATAAGGTCCAATGTTAAAAACTATGTTCCCCGCTTGCGGCTATCTTGGATCAGGTACGGACCTGCCGGATACCTTTTGTGAGAGGGACCATCTAAGGACCATTGTGACTTAGCTTTGTTTCAATTGGACTTGTAGTTTCTGAGAAGATCTTTGAATGTCTGTCCCATTGGCTCCAATATTAAAACTGTGTTCTCCGCTGGCGGCCATCTTGGATTGAGTGCGGACCTGCCGGATACCTTCTTTTTGATGGGACCATCTAAGGACAATCTTGACTAAGTTTGGTTATAATTGGACTGGTAGTTTCTGAGAAGAAGGTCTTTGAATGTATTTTCCATAGGGTGCAATGTAAAAACTTTGTTCCCCGCTAGCGGCCATCTTGGAGGAAGTACTGACCTGTCGGATACCTGGTTTGGAAGGGACCATCTAAGGACCATTATGACTAACTGTGGTTATAATTAGACGGCTAACTTTGAATGTCTGTCTCATAGGATCCAATGTTAAAACTATGTTCCCCGCTGGCGGCCATTTTGGATTGAGTACGGACCTGCCGGATACCTTTCTTGGATGTGACCATCTAAGGACCATTGTGACTAAGTTTGGTTATAACTGGACTGGTAGTTTCTGAGAAGATCTTTGAATGTATTTTCCGTAAGGTCCAATGTTAAAAACTATGTTCCCCGCTGGCGGCCATCTTGGATCAGGAACGGACCTGCCGGATACCTTTTGCGAGAGGGACCATCTAAGGACCATTGTGGCTTAGCTTTGTTTTAATTGGACTTGTAGTTTCTGAAAAGATCTTTCAGTGTCTGTCCTATTGGCTCCAATGTTAAAACTGTGTTCTCCGCTGGCGGCCATCTTGGATTGAGTGCGGACCTGCCGGATACCTTTTTTTGATGGGACCATCTAAGGACCATCTTGACTAAGTCTGGTTATAATTGGACTGGTAGTTTCTGAGAAGAAGATCTTTGAATGTATTTTCCATAGGGTCCAATGTTAAAACTTTTTTCCCGCTAGCGGCCATCTTGGAGGAAGTACTGACCTGTCGGATACCTGGTTTGGAAGGGGCCATCTAAGGACCATTATGACTAAGTTTGGTTATAATTGGACTGGTAATTTCTGAGAAGATCTTTGAATGTCTGTCTCATAGGATCCAATGTTAAAACTATGTTCCCCGCTGGCGGGCATTTTGGATTGAGTACGGACCTGCCGGATACCTTTCTTGGATGTGACCATCTAAGGACCATTGTGACTAAGTTTGGTTATAATTGGATTGGTAGTTTCTGAGAAGATCTTTGAATGCATTTGCCATAAGGTCCAATGCCCGCTGGCGGCCATCTTTGAGAAGGTACCAACCTGCCAGATACTTGTTTTGGATGGGACCATCTAAGGACCATTGTTTTGTTATAATTGGACTGTTAGTTTCTGAGAAGATCTTTGAATGTCTGTCCCATAGGATCCAATGTTAAAATCGTGTTCTCTGCTGGCGGCCATCTTGGAGGAATACTAACCTGCCGGATGCCTGTTTTGGAAGGGACCATCTAAGGACCATTGTCACTAAGTTTGGTTTTAATTGGACTAGTAATTTCTGAGAAGATCTTTGAATGTCGGTCTCATAGGGTCCAATGTTAAAAATATGCTCCCCGCTGGCGGCCATCTTGGATTGAGTACGGACCTGCCGGATACCTTTTTTGGATGGGGCCATCTAAGGACCATCGTGACTAAGTTTGATTATAATTGGACTGGTAGTTTCTGAGAAGAAGATCTTTGAATGTCTTTTCAACAGGGTCTAATGTTAAAACTATGTTCCCCGCTGCCTGCGATCTTGGATGAGGTACGCACCTGCCGGATACCTTTTTTGGAAGGGATTATCAAAGGACAATTGTGACTTAGTTTGGTTATAATTGGACTGGTTGTTTCTGAAAAGGAAATCTTTATATGTCTTTCTTTTTAGTCCAATGTTAAAACAATGTTCCTCGCAGGCGGCCATTTTGAATGAGGTACGGACCTGCCGGATACCTTTTTTGGAAGGGACTATCTAAGGACCATTGTTATTATGCTTGGTTATAATTGGGCTTGTAGTTTCTGAGAAAAAGATCCTTGAATGTCTTTTCCATAGGGTCCAATGTTAAAACCATGTTCCCCGCTGGCGGCAATCTTGGAGGAAGTACTGACTTGCCGGATACCTGTTTTTGAAGGGACCATCTAAGGACCATTGCCACTAAGTTTGGTTATAATTGGACTGGTAATGTCTGAAAAGATCTTTGAATGTCTGTCTCATAGGATCCAATGTTTAAACTATGTTCCCCGCTGGCGGCCATTTTGGATTGAAAACCGGCCCTGCCGGATACCTTTTTTAGATGGGACCATCTAAAGACCATCGTGACTAAGTTTGGTTATAATTGGACTGGTAGTTTCTGAGAAGAAGATCTTTGAATGTCTTTTCTATAGGGTCTAATGTTAAAACTATGTTCCCGGATGCCGGCCATCTTGGATGCGGTATTGACCTACCGGATACCTTTTTGGAAGGCACTATGTAAGGACCATCGTGACTAAGTTTGGTTATAGTTAGACTTGTAGTTTCTAAGAAGAATATCCTTGCATGTCTTTCCCATTGCGCCCAATGTTAAAACTATGTTCCCTGCTGGCGGCCATCTTGGATTAGGTACGGACCTGCCGGATACCTTTTTTGAAGGGACCATCCAAGGACCATTGTTCCTAATTTTTGTTATAATTGGACTGATAGTTTCTGAGAAGAAGATCTTTGAATGTCTTTTCCATAGGATCCAATGTTAAAACTACGTTCCCCGCTGCCTGCCATCTTGGATGAGGTACGGACCTGCCGGATACCTTTTTTGGAAGGGATTATCTAAGGACCATTGTGACTAAGTTTGGTTATAATTGGACCGGTAGTTTCTGAGAAGAAAATCTTTGAATGCCTTTCCTGATGGTCCAATGTTAAAACCATGTTCCTCGCTGCCTGCCGTCTTGGATTAGGTACGGACCTGCCGGATACCTTTTTGGAAGGGATTATATAAGGACCATTGTGACTAAGTTTGATTATAATTGGACTGGTAGTTTCTGAGAAGAAGATCCTTGAATGTCTTTCCCATAGGGTCCAATGTTAAAACCATGTTCCCCGCTGGTGGCCATCTTGAATTAGGTAAGGACATACCGGATACAATTTTAAAGGGGGACTACCCAAGGACTATTGTGACTAAGTTTGGTTCCAATTGGCCCTGTGGTTTCAGAGGAGATCTTTGAATGAAAAGTTTACGACGGACAGACGGACGACAGATGACGGACGGACAATGGACGCCAAGTGATGGCAAAAGCTCAGCATGGCATAGCCAGGTGAGCTAAAAATACAAAAATACCCAAATTGTATAATGTTATGATGTATACGTGTTTCAAGGAGTAACCTGTCATCAGCAGCATTAGAATCAATAATATGGAAAGTGTAAATCCAAAACTAGTCTGAAAGAAGTACTCATTAACAAAATTATCGAAATAGGAGGCTAAATCAAGAACTATCCACCGAGTGCAATACACGAGATGAAGTCCCAGATGAAAAGTCAGATTAGACATTGTTACTCGCGACATTACACAGTGACAGAAAGTAACATACCCTCTCCTTGCAAAGACTTTAAATTTGTGTTTTCGTTTATGACATGATCTGTTAAATTTCCTAGAGAAACAAATAGAAATGCAACATTACAATATGTAACTGAAATTAATGACATATGAAAAACAGGTGACGTAACTTAAAGTCTTTTCTTCTAAAAGAAAAAGATCATTTTTAAAGTATCCGGACCTCAATTGTGAAATTTTAGTTTTGTCTTCGTTAGTAATGTTTGTACTACCAATTTGTTCTTGTTTATGTTTGAATACTATGGATTTTTACAAAAACTTTTAAAAATTATACCTCGGTACAAGTTGAGGGTTAGATAAGTTAACGTTCCATAGATTTTTAATTGGTGTTGACTAAGGGTTAGAATATGACATTAACCAATCAGCTACAAAACAGATCTTCCAAAACAATATATGCCTCACTGATAGTGCGACGGGTGTCGTTAGCGGGGCAGGACATGGTTAACCTTCCAAAGCACCTGATGTCACACCTGGTTATCATGGGAGTTCACACTATGAGTGCCTTTCTTCTTAATGTTTTTTTTTATTTCAGTGAATTGTGGCTGTCTCACTTCCTTGTTTTGTCTGTTTTTCTCCGTTGCCGTTTTTGCCATGTCTATGGACTTTGATTTTTGTGATCATCACGGCCCTTGTTTCTTTGGTATTCTTCTGTCTTTGTTTTGAGCTCGTGGTTATGCTGAAAGTCCTGTATAGCGATTTGATGGCAATTTGGCAAAAATCCGAAAATTCACAATCGGAAACTTAACTTTATAGTCATTCCTCACAGGATGAATGTTGTTCAACGAATGTTAATCACAATTAAAAGGCAACAATCGTGATTATAAGTCGCATATATTTAGTACGGTCTTATTTGAACTTTAGAATTCAGACAATTTTACGAAGTCAGATGTATGTCTACGGTTGGCTTCACTTGTTTTATCATGTCTTTAGAGGCTCAACACACACAAAATCAATTTGATTAAATACGCCAGGCTAGATTTTCAAAAGCACTGTGTTATTTAAAGTATAACACCTATTAAGCACATAGATAGCAGAATACCAATTAAATTTCGGGAACCATTTCAGAATTTTGTGTACGCTACTTTAGGATTCACAGTGACCACCAAAGGAGCCATATGGTTGGTTTATATTGTTAAACATTATGCCATAAAATACCCCAGGGCTGGTGAGTGGATAAGGTTGTCTAGTGTGCTTTTTACTCAATATCCCTTAATTGATTATATATATGTATAGAGAGAGAACCTAAAACAAAGCAACAACACCAATAAAACAAATAAGAATAAGAAGGTAGCATTAGTGGATCAAAATGATACAGTTGCTGTAACAAAAGATATAGAAAACCTAAAACAAAGCAACAACACCAATACTATCGTAGTGTTAGATGCAGTCGGATATATACAATGCGATCTCATTATAGACTTGAAAATGAACAAAGTAAAAGCACATGGAAATAACAGTTGATATTTCGAAACCAGTCCGGTTCTTCATCAAAACACAATAAAAATATAGTAACAAAAACCTATTTACTAAAAATATGCTACAATATTTAAACACGGTAAGGAGAGCTACATGTTGGAGGCTGTTAATAACAGATATAACATGAGGAGGTAAAAAAATTGTCATTAACCGTACATCGAAACCAAACACACACTGTAACAAATATGATTTTCAAATTTTATACTCAAACTGGATTTCAGTTTTTTTATCCAGAACTTTTCTTAAGCCTGCCTTTGTGTGTCTATCCACGATCGATTTTGGTTGATTGGTACTACCTGCAGATGTTTCCAATCTTGGCCGGCAGAGTTGAAATGCATTGCAGTAACTTGTGATCTTTCCTTTTTCCGAATGTGGTCACGGTGCAAGTTGATACTAAGGTTGGGGGAATTTTTTGTTTTACCGACATACTGTTGTTACCAAAAAGAGCAAGTGTTGAGATAGATGACATTATCGGACTTGCATGAAAAATTGCTAAACATCTCACAAGTAGCTGTGCTTTTGAATATTAAAGCTGTAGAGCTATATTTGCACAGAAGGCAACGTTTGTCACGACATGTTGTAAACTGATCTGTTTCAGGTGATGGTAATTTGGTCTTACGAGAATGTCCTTCAGATTTTTAGGACGACGAAATGGTACTACGGGAATTTCTGGAAAAATTGGCTTTCATTTTGGGTGATGCATGTAAAATTGGAATATATTCACGGCTTATAGCTGAAAAATGAGGTAACTGTGGATGGAAAGTAGTAACCAGTGGCGTCCGAAAATTTTTCTTCTTTCTTCCCCGATAATCTAGCAATTCGCTGCGGTCAGTCGAAGAAACCTTTTAAACAGTTGCTCTTACATGCTTTTCGTTGTACCCCCTGTTCACGAGATGTTGTGTAAGTTCTTCGCTCTCTGTTAGCATGTTTCTTCTTGCGAACAGAGACGACGTATACGCGTTGAAAGTCAATATCGGATGGCATTTACACAGCGTCTAGGATGGCAGATACTACGGAGCAAGTACGCTTTTGTATGCAAATCAAAATGTATTTGACTATCGACGAGTGTTGAGGTCGTATCAAGGAATATATTTGTTGTTTCAGATATATTGACTGTAAATTTTATGGAAAGGTGATAACTATTTATGAATTCTATAAAGTCGTCAATGTGTTCTCTGGTATCAGACCATTTCATTTCGATGTTATCGATGACGCGTAACCAGCTGTAAGGTTTATATGGTGCGTCTTGGAGCATACGTTTCTCTAAGTCTCCCCTGAATATGTTGGCATATGATGGTGCAACGCAATTACCTATGGCTGTCTCATTTACCTGAGGAAAATTCACGTTGTTGAAAACGAAGTTTTTGCGTTTCAATACAGGATCCAAAGTTTTACAAGTGAGCCTGTAGAGGGTGATGGGATCTCTCAAATGTCCCAAATTTTACGACAGGCTTCGATTCATTCTCATATTGGATGGAGTTATAAAGTGATGTCACATCTAAAGTTACCAAAAGTGTGTTAGGCGGAAAGACTTCACTTGGGGTTTTGTTGATGTAATCTGTTAAAAGAGGGCAATTTTTTAACGAAGGGTTGCAGGTAACAAAAATTAAAATTCAGAGATTTTTTTTAGTAGGATGTCAAACGGAGTTTATTTTAGGACGTCCCGGAATTCCTTCTTTGTGTAGTTTCGGCAATAGATAGAATAAACCAGCTCTCGGATTTTCAGGAAGAAGACCTTCAAAAGTTTCCTCGTCTAAGTCAACTTGTTCTAACATTGACTTTAGAGCTGTTGCAATTTCTTCTTTTTAGATGGATCGATGCTTAGATTTTTATATAATATTCGGGTTTCGACAGTTGCCAGGTTGCTTCGGCAACATAGTCATCAGTATTAATGACGACTACGGTAGAATTTTTGTCTGCTTTTTAATTACGATATCCTCTCTCTCTTTTCTAAACTGTGAATTGCCTGCTTTTGTTCTTTCAAAATATTTGAAACTGGAGGACTTTCTTGTGGTAATAAGTTTTCTACATTTTCTTGAACTTTATCGATGTAAAATTCCAAGGCTTTTGATCTACTGCACTTGGGCCTCCAAGAATTTTTCTTTTTAAAAGGATTTATGGATGCTCTGATACACTATCCTCTTCATTTTTTTCTTAATGTAAACATATTTTATTATAGATTCGTCAATACATTAATAATATACAACACATAAAATAGAAATAAAAACGAATTTATAACGGCTTTAAAAACAAAAACAAAGCTCTAATATTAATCTACTAGTATATCTCAAATCCCTTAAAGATCACTCATATTAACAATAAATGTGCAAACATGCACATAAAATATTACAATTACTCATTTTTAATAAATAAAGTTAACGTATTAGAATATAATCAATATAATGCAAAATACATTTACAACATATTTATAAACAAAAGAACATCTAGAAAAAAGGAGTGAATGAAGCATCTTGGGACAAGAGAAAGAATAGTAAAGATAAAGTAATTAAGTGTAATTAGTAAATCGATTGCTACTGATAATAAACTTCTACACGTCAAGGAATATTTCGTTATTTTGTTGAGAGGTAAGTCTCTTGGATCCAAACAATAAGAAATAGTTATTCTAATTGGAGCATTAAGGGTGAATGTATCTATCACGTGATATGTTAAACAATTGACATTTTAATAAAAACTGTTCCGTGGTTTCTATTTCGCCACAAATACAACTAGGTAAACGAATAAGATTTTTTAAAAATAAGTGGTGGTTTAAATTACAACAATTCAACCGAAGTCCAGCATGAAGAATTTGTCCAAAGCGAGTACCAGAATAAAAATGTAAGGGCTTTCTAACTTGCTGTTCTCTTAAGGTATTTTTGAAAGTAGCCAAAGAGGAACAAAATTATAGATTATTCGGTTGTTTGCTCCAGAACCGGAAGGAAATAATTAGAGTAAAAAGAAGTTCTAGTGTATGGGCACTGAAAGTCATTCGAATTCCATGTATTATATGAATGAATAGTATTTAACTGTTTAGGTAGCATATCATTAAATAATAAGAGTCATACCATGTGTCATTTTATAAAAGCAAGTCAGTCTATGAATCTGTCGTCTGTCAGTTAGTTTTTCCAACCCAGTTCACCATATTATTTACTAATAGATGTTAGCCGAGTTCCTCTGGTAACTATTTTTGCGCCTCTATCTGAACATTTTCAATTTTGTTTATTAGCGAAACAGTAGAATTTTCCCAAATGACCTCGTCTTATTCAATAATTGGTCTGACGTATGAAATTTAAGCTGTTCATGGGTTCTTCTATTTAGAGTAGTTACATTTTCTAATTATATACTACTCAACAAAAGAAACGTATACTCACTTTTTTAATATAATTTAAAATAAAAGTATAACTTTTGTTCTGTCTAATTTATTATCATGTTTAGCAATACTCAATTCTAATTTCAATCTTGAAATGAACACATCCGGTCAAAATTAGGAGGACTTCCGGTTGATAGAATCGAGACGTAAATGAGCATGTGCAGATTGTCGAAAGGATATTTTTTGTCAAACAAGAACAACGTTAAAAGATTACAAACAATTTGCCATTTTGAAATAATCAATATTTCAACGAATTTTTGAAAACGAGGCTAAAAAAGATCTGACATTTTTGACCATTTGGAGTATTTGTTCCAGTTTGACCTAAGATTAAGTGAAACAACGGCAGTAGAATACCGAAGGAACAAGGGAAGTGATGACTACAAAAATCGAAGTCCAAAGACATGGCAAAAACGGTAACAGATAAAAACAAAGACAAAGCAAGGACGTGAGACAGCTACAATGCACGGAAATAAAAAGATAACATTAAGAACTAAGGCACTCATAGTGTGAACTCCCATGAAAACCGGGAGTGACATCAGGTGCTCCGGAAGGGTAAGCATGTCCAGCTCCACTAGCGACACCCATCACACAATCAGTGATGTATGTATTGTTTTGAAAGTTCTGATTTGTAGCTGATGTGATGAAAATGAGCTGAAATGAGCCTTTGATTTTCTTAGAATTCATCGCTGAATTATCCGAAATTTTAAGTCACACTTTCATTTCATATTCTTAAATCTGCTCACATGAGCTTCAATTAGTTCAGATTTTTGTGGAGCTTGTGCTTGAGCAACATTCCTTGGAAATTCCAGAACTTTCCGTTGATGCTCTATTGTTGGTAAAATTTCTCTTTTTTGCATGACAAGGGCCATTTCTAACATTTCATCCCTGTAGTCATAGTTCTTTTTTTCATATACCTTTCTCACTGTCCAACGTCCAGTTGTTTTCGGACTTAATTGAAAAAACTTGACTTGCCCTAATTCATCACATTTAGCTTCTCTTTTTAAATTGAAATTGTTATCCAGCGCAGCTAATTGTGTTCTTGCAACCATTTGAGGATATCTATATTTTTGTCTTTTGGGAACATATTTAAGCATCATGGAATGATAAACCTCCAGACCACCGGTGTGACAAAATCCTGACAACTGCTTTATGTTTTTTATAATTCTTGGGTTCAAAACAATTTCTTTTATTGCTTTAAGTGCTTTACTACAAGGTTTAAGCCATTTCTTTTTTCTTGAAATATCTGGATCTAATGTTGGATGACCGCACTGAACAATATACTTTTCTTCAAACACATGTATATTTTGGATATGGTGAACTAAAGATGACCAAAGTTCCACTAAAATATCTGTATTACCATTGCATTCACTGGCACAATACCAAAGATGGTTAGATATGGATCGAATCCAAGGCATTAATTCTGTTTAGCCTGTGCTACAATTTTTTTTCTTATGCTATTGGCCATGTGCAAAACATCAAATTGATGTGAAATATTTGGATGTTCTGTTCTAAAATATTTCCTTACTTGTACTCCTTGAAACTCCTTTACTCCTTGATACACGTGTACAGCATAACGAAATTTACCGTTCTTTATGCAACTTTGGTATTTATTATTTTTTAAAACCATTGGGCCGATGGTCAGAGGTCCCCGAGGGTATTCACCAGTCCAACAGTCAGACTTGTCTGACATGAAAAAATTACCTTGCATTTTATAGAAATTTACTGTTATATCAAAATTCCAACCCCTTAAAAATACTGAGGCTTCATTCCGTGTATGGCACTCGGTTGATGTCCTTGGTACTGAATTTGGCTACCTATTTCGATATTTTTGGTAATGAGTACTTCTTTTTGACTATTTATGGATTATGGCTTTCCATATTGTTTGATTTTAATGCTGCTGATGAGAGGTTACTCCTTGAAACACGTGTACAGCATAACGAAATTTACCGTTCTTTATGCAACTTTGGTATTTATTATTTTTTGTACATGCCTGTCTGTGGCAACAGTAGCTATATTAAGTTTACTTTGAACTAAATGCTGGAACGATCTCTTGAAACCCTCCAACTCCATTCTAGCAGATGATCCCGTCTCGTTCACTTGAACTACCTTAAAATCCAAAATTGCTTCTGTATTCTGCTCCAAAAATGTATAAGTGCAATACTTTGCAGAAAAGCCAGGAGAATTGCATCGTCCGTCCCCACAAACAGTCAGATTTCTTGCTCTCTTCATGGTTTTTAAAGTCACAGCTTGCTCCAATTTCCAGAATCCATATATCATTGGAATTATAACCGACTTTTCAATTGTGTAAAATGTAAAATTGCTTATGAATAGAATTTTTAACATTCTAAATAGCGCTGAAATTGTACTGAATGTACACCCGAACAAAAATGTTGCTGTTGCAGCTAGTATGTTCCCAATGGGCTGTTTTCCTTCGAATGGTTGTGTATGCCATGTAAATGTATGACCTTTATAACATGTGAGATGAAAACTAGCACATGTTCCATTTATATGTTTCCTTGTATCATCAAAACAAATTTATTCTGAGCATTCTGGGCATCAAACTAATGCTAGTAAAGAATACAAACAACTAAGAAAAACAATCAATTTGGTATATTGAACAGGTTTATTTGAGACATTTTTGTCCTCATTTGGAGAATCTGAATCTTCTGAAGAAGGTGAATAATCGGATAAATGAAAAGATGAATCATTATCATTGTCATCTGACTTCATAGGGGATTCCTCGATATCACTAAATGGTAGACCTGAATTTGCCTTTTCTGGAGTGCCAAAGACATTTGAAGAATAATCAAGACCATGAGTACTGTCTTTGCTCTTACATGGAGTTGAAGTTTTTCTTGAATTAGAATCAGTTGGATGAAATTTACATTGGTAAATGTGGTCATGTACAAATAAATCTACATTATCCCGGATATAACAGTTAGAACAATTGAAGTTTGGTTGTTGCTCAAATTGAACTGAACACTCGACTGACACACTGTGCATAACTGGCGAAACCTGTATGCCTTTATCAACTTTATCTGGTTCCTGTAATAACAAAATAAAAATGTAAAAAACAAATACAAAGAAAACATATTTTTTTTTTTAGAAAAAGCTAATGCAATAAAATAAGTAACACTATATTTTACTATTTTCTGGTTTGACAACGCTTTTGTAATCTACACTCGATTAGCAGTAGTACTGGATAAGTTATGTCAGTTACCTGCTAAAAATGTGTGGTTCTCTCCGGATATTCTGTCTTTATCCACCACTAAAACTGACCACCGCAATATAGCTGAAATTCTGCTGAAAGTGACATTAAAATCCCTCTTAATATGGATTATGGCCTTTTATCTTTTACTATAAAGATCAATTTCATGTGTGTTCAGTAATATTGTTATTAAAATTATTAAAATTATGTTTTCACCACCACGCTTAAACGCTCCTCAAAGTGAACTTGTGTGATGTTACTGCTGTCTTGGAAATCTTCTGTCGTCTACTACTGCTGTTCCCTGTAAATATATAAGAACTAGTCATTTATTATGATTTTTTTTCAAATATCATTTTTTATATTAATATGCACAAGAAAAATAAATCAAAATACAATTAAATAACAATAAATTGAAAATGTATAACCTACCATTACTAGAGTAAGATAAGCAGTTGAAATGTTTTAGATTATGGCCATGATGGTAACAATTTCTATTTTAACACAAGGAGTATATAAGGTTACTTAAAATACATACCATTGTTAGATTTTGTTTGTTTTTCTGATGTACTTGGCATCTCCTGACATAAACCAGTATATGCATCCTCATTTAGTAGACTGTCAATTGTCTGCAATGTAAATGTAGATGTGATGTGAACTTTATTTAAGTATGACAGTATAAGGATATTTAAGAATTCACTCGCAATCCATTTGTTTTGATAAATTATTGAATGGAATGTCAAATTTTTTTGAAAGATATTTTAATGAAAAATAATTTACAATAATAGTCAATATTTTAAAAATTTATTTGGAAAAAAATCTTAATGAAGTCACCAACCTCTTTCTTTTCTGCCTTTCTTTTTCTGTTGACACTTGTCTCTGTGGTCTTTGTTACAGGTGTATCTTTGAATATTGAAGGAATAGCATCAGTTTTAAGTCTTTTGTATTTAGGTGTATATCCCATTAATTTGGTCTGTAAATTGAAAGAATTTTTCAAATATAATGTCAGGAAAGAATGAAACAGTACATAATTTAGTAAAAGAACGGCAGAAAAAAAGTAATAAAATAAGTTTAACACACCTATTTTTATTTTCAAAGTAAATTTCATTTTCACATACCTATTAACCTTTGGTGGCTGCTATGAGGGAGATCTCCCTCAAATCAGCCCATCTAAGGGGGAGATTTTACGTAATGACCTTTTCCCAGCAAAAACTTGCATTTATAAATGACGAAAAGAGAAGATGGAATGGAAGAAATCATTTACATAGGCTGTTAGATCAATTTCTAAAATCAATATTCTACAATGATTATAAAATTATGCATCATATTTAATAATTTTGCCAAGAAAGCAAAACAAATTGGGAAAAACTGTTAAAAAGACCCTATTTTGTCTATGAGGGAGGTTTAGGGGAGAAAAAACGAAAGGGGGAGATTATGTTCCATAGAGGGAGTATCCCCTTAAAGGGTGAGGGTTAACAGGTATGTTTTCATTTTTAATAATTAATATTTATTTGTTAAAAATGATAATTATATACATTCTTTATTATAATTATTATTATTAAAGTAGTCTTACCTGCATATTTTCTTCAAAACAGTGCTCTTCAAAATGATCTTCACATACTATTTTGTCGGGGCTATACGTAAATGTCCTTATATCTAAATTTGAAATTCCTAAGTTGTGAATCCATTTTGCACATAACTCCATATTCTTTTTAGGATCAGTAATAGAAAATGTATGTTTTCCCTGTCCTCTTTTTGTGGTGCAAAATTTTGCTTTGCACTGAGCAATATTTCACACTTATTCTAAAGAATGTTTGCATGTAATTTTTTATCAATATAAACAAACTGTGTTGTGCCTTGACTACGTCATTAAACAGCGACACCTGTTAATATTTATCATGCTGCCATCAAACAGCTAATATATAAACTAAATTAATGTTTATTCCTAAACCATACATGCAGATGTAATAAATTATTTATTATACTATTTAAATGTAAGTTCTAACATTTTTTTATGAAAACAATAAAATACCTATCAATCTCTTTAAGTCCTTAGGTATTCCTTGAACGAAAAATATGTTTCGTATTGTATTCTGCATTTCAGTTAACAACGGTTGCCATCCCTTGTAACACCAGATAATTCGATGTAGTTTCGGTTTGATCATTATTTCAGCATTTTCCAGTAATCTTTTCATCCAACATGTTTTTTCCGAGCCAGAGCAACCTATTGCTTGTAGAGTAAACCGATGTTGTAACGTAACATTTTCTTTCTCAGTTTCCAATGAGTGTTGAAATATCATGTCCTGCTCGTTCGAATCATATAGGACCACACCATCATTCCTTGGAGGAGGAGGTTGAGGAGAAGGAGGAGGAAGAGGAAGGGGAGGAGGAGGGGGAGTTGATACACCTCTTGACTTATTTGAGGAGGAGGAGGATGGGGAGGAGGAGGAAGAGTAGGGATTTTCCGTGTTTAATTTTGAGATGTCGAATCATGTTGTCCTTTCTCGAAAATGTTGTATAACACTCAGGACAAGTTGCTGAATCCATGCTATCTCTTCGACGGTTAGATTTGAAATGAATTTATAATTTATTAACTGAAATATTACTTATATATCTACCACATTTTCTTCTGATATCCAGCTGTTGAATTTCTTAGGCCAACCCAGCCACTTCGCATATAATTCTCCCTTATCATTTCGTTTTCGTTTTTTCAATACTTTTTCAACCCGGAAGAAGTTGTCTGTCCCCCTTCCTTACTTTTTGAGGTTCTGCTTTATAAAACGTCCTTTCTACTGGATCATCGTCATAGTCAGTAATTCTAAAAACAGGGATGCCTTGTCTCAGTGCACGACTTTTAACCTTTAATACTTCTTCTGTCCATTTCTCTTGATAGTCCCGATCAAATACTCTCATTAAGTGTGATAAGCGTACGAGATCTCCAATTTTATATTTAAAGCTTTTCGCTGGTTTACGGTTTGACTTCTTTACAACGTTTGGTTTCTCAGAATCAATGTAAAGATATTTCCATGTTATGTCCTCGTTATGTTTTGTAATTTCCACCGGTGCCATTCCATTTAAAGATCTATGGGGACGATTGTTGTAATCAGAAACAAAGTCTTGAATTTTGTTATCGTATTGGTAGGTTTGATTATGTGTGAAGAAACAATACAAAATCGTTTTGAGAGTTCGGATAACTCTTTCTACATAGTTCGCTTTAGTTTTGTTAAAGGTAAAACAAATTCCAATATCTTCTGATTAAAAAAAATTGTTTTAACCATCTATTATTGAAATCGCTTCCGTGGTCAGCTCTCACCCATTTGGGTTGTCTCCCTTGTTGAAAAATCTTCCAAAAGGCATTCAGTACTGTTTTTGCCTTCTTATTTATTATTGGTACGACCCACAAGTATGTACTAAAAACGTCAGTTGCAATTAGTAAATATTTGATGTTCCGATTGTATTTCTGCAAGTTCGACACATCTGTTAAATCAACATCCCTTTGGTAATTTATTCCTTGTGAAACAACTTTTCTTCTTTTGAATTTATACCGCAGGGATCTTTGTAGGCTGTATGCGTCTTGATCTTGCAGCCATCGTCTAATTTTGTGTAATCCAACTTTGTATCCCTGATTTTTCAAATGCCAAAGGATTTTTGTCTGTCAAGAAAAGCTAATAGGACTCGTTGTATCAAAATAGTTATTTTCGAGGTATTCCTTCCAATCCATCATAACTAATGATGTCATTGACCAGCTTCATGTTTTATAATTATAATCTCGATTTTTAATGGAGTTCACACTGTCGAGTGCTTTATTTTTTGTGTTGTCTCGTTAAATTTTAGTTTTGTCTTCGCTAATGATGTTTGTGGTTCCGATTTGTCATTGTCAATGTTTGAATACTACAGTAATAACAACTTTTCAAAATTTTAACTTGGTACTGTTTGAGGGTTAGAGAAGTAACACGTACCATGGATTTTTAATTGGTTATGTCTTAGGGTTAGAAAATGACATTAACCAATCTGCTATTAAATAGATCTATCGAAAACATATTTTCCTCACTTACAGTGTGACGGGTGCTGTTAACAGAGCAGGACATGCTTACCCTTCCGGAGCTCCTGATGTCACACTCAGTTTCAGTAGAGTTCACACTGTGAGTGCATTGTTTTGAATGCTATGATTCTGTTTCTGTTCTTTGTGTCTGTCTAGCGTGTTTGTTTTGTGTCTGGCGTCATTGTTTTCTGTGTTCTCGTTTTGACCATGCCTTTGGACTTTTTTGATTTTTGTAACTTTCACTCCTTTGTTCCTTCGGTATTCTACTGCCGTTGTTTTATATGGTAAGACCTCAATTACAACACGTCGATTGCGATCCGGAAGTGAAATTTAAAAGACATGCGCAGATGTACGTAAATATAAATATAATGTTCTAATTATATCTGGATCTGTATCTGTACCTTTTCTAATTATAGAATCGAGATCATAATATAAATAATAATGAGAACGAATTATTGTATTTAATAAGAGACATGTAATTAGATTTCTCTAATTAAATGAATTGTTTATACATTTTTTACCAACGATTGCTGTTAAATAACACGGATGGAAACAAACGACCATAAATGTGTGCACAATTATCGGGGGG
>MJUU01030851.1:32566-45874 GCA_002080025.1 Modiolus philippinarum
ACTTGGCCGGCAGTGATTCGGCAAATTTTTTAAACCATTGCTTTTGATAAAGTGTTGCTTTAAGCAATTTAAATGCCAAATTGTATTGTCTTATAAGAGTTATAATTTATGCAGAATAAACGGTAAAAGTTCCATTCGGTTATTACCCAGTTGTCTCTACCAGAGTACAAAAATGTTATTTCTTCAAAATTAAGTAATACGTGATAAGCAATTGAACAATCGGACTTTATCATTGTATTACTACTTTGTCAATCTAGTACAATAGTATGCAAGGCAACATTATCATGTATGTACTATCCTATTGGAATATTGTGGTAATGGAGTTATAAGTCTGCTGGTATTAGGATAAATTCATACATAATCTTTATACTACATTGACAAAGAAAGTGGACGTTTGAGTATCAATTTAACCCCAAATTTTGCTAGAACCGGATACAAGTCCGACTATCCTGAGCTGAGATCCTACCAACGTGTACAATTGTATACAAAATGTGAATTGTGATTCAATACAATGTTAGATAATATAACACTAAATAACAATCCATGTGTTGTATAGAACTGTATACAACACGTGAATTGTGATTCAATACAATGTTGGATAATGTAACTCTAAATCACAATCCATGTGTTGTACAGAACTGCATACAGCACGCGGACTCTGATTCAATACAATGTGAGGTGATATAACGCTAAATAACAATCCATATCTTGTACAAAACTGTATACAACACGTGGATTGTGATTCAATACAATGTCAGGAGATTTAACACTAAATCACAATCCATGTGTTGTACACAACTGTATACAACACGCGGATTGTGATTAAATCCAATATGGGTTGATATAACACTAAATCACAATAGTACTGTATACAACACGTGGATTGTGATTCAATACAATGTAGGATAATGTAACTCTAAATTACAATCCATGTGCTGTACAGAACTGTATACAACACGTGGATTGTGATTCAATACAATGTTGCATAATGTAACTCTAAATCCCAATTCCTGTGTTGTACAGAACTATATACAACACGTGGATTGTGATTCAATACAATTTTGGGTAATGTAACACTAAATCACAATTCCTGTGTTGAACAGAACTGTATACAACACGTGGATTGTGATCAATACAATGTTAGATAATATAACACTAAATCACAATCCATATCTTGTACAGAACTGTATACCACACTTGGATTGTGATTCAATACAATGTTGGGAGATTGAACACTAAATCACAATCCATGTGTTGTACAGAACTATATACAACACGTGGATTGTGATTCAATACAATGTCAGGAGATTTAACACTAAATCACAATCCATGTGTTGTACACAACTGTATACAACACGCGGATTGTGATTAAATCCAATATGGGTTGATATAACACTAAATCATAATAGTACTGTATACAACACGTGGATTGTGATTCAATACAATGTGGGATAATGTAACTCTAAATCACAATCCATGTGTTGTACAGAACTGTATACAACACGTGGATTGTGATTCAATACAATGTTGCATAATGTAACTCTAAATCCCAATTCCTGTGTTGTACAGAACTATATACAACACGTGAATTGTGATTCAATACAATTTTGGGTAATGTAACACTAAATCACAATTCCTGTGTTGAACAGAACTGTATACAATACGTGGATTGTGATCAATACAATGTTAGATAATATAACACTAAATCACAATCCATCTTGTACAGAACTGTATACAACACTTGGATTGTGATTCAATACAATGTCGGGAGATTGAACACTAAATCACAATCCATGTGTTGTACAGAACTATATACAACACGTGGATTGTGATTCAATACAATGCAGGGTGCTTTAACGATTAAGCACAATCCATGTGTTTTACAGAACGGTATACAGCACCCGGACTGTGATTCAATAAAATGTGGGTTGACATAACAGTAAATCACAATTCATGTGTTGTACGTAACTGTATACAACACATATACAACACTTGGATTGTGATTCAATACAATGTCAGGAGATTTAACACTAAATTACAATCCATGTGTTGTAAAGAACTGTATACAACACGTGGATTTTGATTCAATACAATGTTGGATAATGTAACTCTAAATCAAAATCCATGTGTTGTACACAACTGTATACAACACGTGGATTGTGATTCAATACAATGTTGGATAATGTAACTCTAAATCCCAATTCCTCTGTTGTACAGAACTAACTACAACACGTGGATTGTGATTCAATACAATTTTGTGTAATGTAACACTAAATCACAATCCCTGTCTTGTACTGAACTGTATACAACACTTTGGATTGTGATTCAATACTATGTTGGATGATGTAACTCTTAATCCCAATTCCTGTGTTGTACAGAAATATATACAACACGTGGATTGTTATTCAAGACAATGTTGGGTAATGTAACACTAAATCACAATCCATGTCTTGTACTGAACTGTATACAACACGTGGGTTGTGATTCAATACAATGTTGGGTGCTTTAACGCTAAATCACAATTTATGTGTTGTGCATTACTGTATACAACACGTGTATTGTGATTCAATACAAGGTGAGTTGATAAAACACTTAATCACAATCCATGTGTTGTACAAAACTGTACACAACACGTGAATTGTGATTCAATACAATGTAAGGAGATTTAACACTAAATCCTAATCCTTGTGTTGTACAGAACTGTATGCAACACGTGAACTATGATTCCTACCACTAAATAACAATCCACGTGTACAATTGTATACAAAATGTGAATTGTAATTCAATACAATGTTAGATAATATAACTCATGTGTTGTATAGAACTGTATACAACACGTGGATTGTGATTCAAGACAATGTTGGATAATGTTACTCTAAATCACAATCCATGTGTTGTACAGAACTGTATATAACACGTGGATTGTGATTCAATACAATGATGGGTGCTTTAAGGATAAATCACAATCCATGTGTTGTACAGAACTATATACAGAACTATACAGCACGCGTACTGTGATTCAATACAATGTAAGGTGATATAACACTAAATCACAATCCATGTGTTGTACAAAACTGTATACAACACGTGGATTGTGATTCAATACAATGTCAGGAGATTTAACATTCAATCACAATCCATGTGTTGTACAGAACTGTATACAACACGCGGATTGTGATTAAATCCAATGTGGGTTGATATAACACTAAATCACAATCCATGTGTTGTATAGTACTGTATACAACACGTGGATTGTGATTCAAAACAATGTAGGATAATGTAACTCTAAATCACAATCCATGTGTTGTACAGAAGTATATACAACACGTGGATTGTGATTCAATACAATTTTGGATAATGTAACACCAAATCACAATTCCTGTGTTGTACAGAACTGTATACAACACGTCGATTGTGATTCAATACAATGTTAGATAATATAACACTAAATCAAAATCAATGTCTTGTATCATTGTATTACTACTTTGTCAATCTAGTACAATAGTATGCAAGGCAACATTATCATTTATGTACTATCCTATTGGAATACTGTGGTAATGGAGTTATAAGTCTGCTGGTATTAGGATAAATTCATACATAATCTTTATACTACATTGACAACGAAAGTGGACGTTTGAGTATCACTTTAACCACAAATTTTGCTAGAACCGGATACAAGTCCGACTATCCTGAGTTCCTACCAACGTGTACAATTGTATACAAAATGTGAATTGTGATTCAATACAATGTTAGATACTATAACACTAAATCACAATCCATGTCTTGTACAGAACTGTTTACAACACTTGGATTGTGATTCAATACAATGTCGGGAGATTGAACACTAAATCAAAATCCATGTGTTGTACAGAACTGTATACAACACGTGGATTGTGATTCAATGCAATGTTGGGTGATTTAACGATTAATCACAATTCATGTGTTGTACAGAGCGGTATATGGCACCCGGACTGTCATTCAATACAATGATGGTTGATATAACAGTAAATCACAATTCATGTGTTGTATATAACTCTATACAACACATGTATTGTGATTCAATACAATGTCAGGAGATATAACACTAAATCACAATCCATGTGTTGTACAAAACTGTATACAACACTTTGATTGTGATTCACTACAATGTCAGGAGATTTAACACTAAATCACAATCCATGTGTTGTACAGAACTGTATACAACACACGGATTGTGATTAAATCCAATGTGGGTTGATATAGCACTAAATCACAATTCATGTGTTGTATAGAACTGTATACAACACGTGGATTGTGATTCAATACAATGTTGGATAATGTAACTCTAAATCTCAATTCCTGTATTGTACAGAACTATATACAACACGTGGATTGTGATTGAATACAATTTTGGGTAATGTAACACTAACTCACAATCCATGTTTTGTACTGAACTGTATACAACACTTGGATTGTGATTCAATACTATGTTGGCTAATGTAACTCTTAATCCCAATTCCTGTGTTGTACAGAACTATATACAACACGTGGATTGTTATTCAATACAATATTTGGTAATGTAATATTAAATCAGAATCCATGTCTTGTACTGAACTGTATACAACACGTGGGTTGTGATTCAATACAATGTTGGGTGCTTTAACGCTAAATCACAATTCATGTGTTGTGCATTACTGTATACAACACATTTTTTGTGATTCAATACAAGGTGAGGTGATATAACACTTAATCACAATCCTTGTGTTGTACAGAACTGTATGCAACACGTGGACTGTGATTCAATACAATGTTGGATCCTTTAACACTAAATCACAATCCGTGTGCAGTACAAAACTGCATACAACACTTGGATTGTAATTCTATACAATGTCGTGAGATTGAACACTAAATCACAATCCATGTGTTGTACAGAACGGTATGTAACACGTGGACTGTGATACAATACTATGTTAAATAATGTAACACTTAATCTTAATCCATGTGTTGTACAAAATTGTATACAACACGTGGACTCTGATTCAATATAATGTTGGATAATGCAACACTAAATCTTAATCCATGTGTTGTACATAGCTGTACACAACACGTAGATATTGATTCAATACAATGTTGGATAACATAACACTAAATCCCAATCCATGTGTTGTATAGAAATGTATACAACACGTGGACTGTGATTCAATACAATGTTGGGTAAGTTAACACTCAATCCCAATCCGTGTGTCGTACAGAGCTGTATACAACACGTGGATTGTGATTCAATTCAATGTTTAGTGATATATCTCTTACACCAATGCATGTGTTGTACAGAATTGCATACAACACGTGGACTGTGATTCAATACAATGTTGGGTATTGCGATGCTAATTCTTAATCCATTTGTGTACAGAGCAGTATACAACACGTGGATTGTGATTTTATACAATGTTGGATAATATATCACCAAATTACAATCCATTTGTTCTAAAGAAATGTATACAACAAATGGACTATGATTTTATACAATGTAGGATAAGTTAACACTTAATCACAATCCATGTTTTTTATTTTGTATACAACACATGGATTGTGATTCAATACAATGTCGGGAGATTGAACACTAAATCACAATCAATGTGTTGTAGAGAACTGTATACAACAAGTGAATTGTGATTAAATACAATGTTGAGTGCTTTAACGATAAATCACAATCCATGTGTTGTACAGAACGGTATACAGCACGCGGACTGTAATTCAATACAATGTGGGTTGATATAACACTAAATCACAATTCAGGTGTTGTACATAACTGTATACATTGATTGTGATTCAATTCAATTTAAGGAGATTTAACACTAAATCACAATCCTTGGGTTGTACAGAACTGTATGCAACACGTGCATTGTGATTCGATATAGTGTAGGGTTATTTAACACTAAATCACTATCCATGTGTTGTACAGAACTGTATGCAACACGTGGACTGTGATTAAATACAATGTTGGATAATGTTACACCTAATCTTAATCCATGTGTTGTACAAAATTGCATACAGCACTTGGACTGTGATTCAATAAAATGTTGGATAATGCAACACTAAATCTTAATCCATGTGTTGTACTTAGCTGTATGCAACACGTAGATATTGATTCAATACAATGTTGGATAACATAACTCTTAATCACAATCCATGTGTTGTAACGAACTGTATACAACACGTGGACTGTGATTCAATACAATGTTGGATAAGTTAACACACAATCCCAATCCGTGTGTTGTACAGAGCTGTACACAACACGTAAGATTGTGATTCAATTCAATGTTGGGTGAAATATCTCTCAACCACAATCCATGTGTTGTACAGAATTGCTTAGAACACGTGGACTGTGATTCAATACAATGTCGGGTAATGCAACACAAAATCTTAATCAATGTGTTGTACAGAGCAGTATACAACACGTGGATTGTGATTCAATACAATGTTAGATAATATATCACCAAATGACAATCCATGTGTTGTAAAGAACTGCATACAACACGTGGACTGTGATTCAATACAATGTTGGATAAGTAAACAATAAATCACAATCCGTGTGTTCTACAGAGTTGTATGCAACACGTGGATTGTGATTCAATTCAAATTTGGGTGATATAAATCTCAAATACAATCCATGTGTTGTACAGAATTGCATACAACACGTGGACTGTGATTCAATATAATATTGGATAATGTTACACTAATTCCTCTGTATGCAACACGTGGATTGTCATATAGTACATGTAGGAAGATATAGCACTAAACCACAGCGAATGTGTGGTACAGAACTGTGTACAATGCATGGATTGTGGTTCAATACAATGCTAGGTTGTATAAAACAAATTAACAGTCCATGTATTGTACAGTGCTGTATACAACACATGGATTGTGATTAAGTTAGCACTAAATCACAATCGATATTTTGTACAGAACTGTATATAAGTCTCGGATTGTGATTCAATACAGCGATGTGGGGTAATATAACAATAAATCACAAGTCATGTATTGTACAGAACTGTATACAACAAGCGGATTGTGATTCAATACAATGTTAGATAATATAACTCTACGTCACAATCAACGTGTGGGACGGAAACGTATACAACACGTTGATTTTGATTTAATACAATGTTAGATAATATAAGAATAAATCACAATCTTTGTGTTGTACAGAAATGATACAACACTTGGACTGTGATTCAATACAACGTTTAGTAATGTAACAAAAAATCACAATCCACGTGTTGAACAGAGCTGTATACAACACGTGGATTGTAAATCAATACAATGATGGATAAGTTACATTAAATCTCAATCCATAATATTATATTGTACAGAGGTGTATACAAAACTTAGATTGTGATTCAATACAATGTTGGGTGGTATAACACTCAACAAAAATCCATATGTTGTGCAGAAATGTATGCAACACGTTGACTGTGATTCAGTACAGTGATATAAAACAAAATCACAATCCATGTGTTGTACAGAATTGTAAACAACACGTGGACTGTGATTCGGCACAATGTCAGGAAATACAACACTAAATCACAATCAATGTGTTGTATAGAACTGTATACAACACTTGGATTGTGATTTTATACAATGTTAGATAATATAACATTAAAGCACAATCCATGTGTTGTACAAATCTGTATACAACACGTGGATTGTCATATAGTTCAATTTAGGATGATATAGCACTAAACCACAGCCAATGTCTTGTACAGAACTGTTTATAATGCATGGATTGTGGTTCAATACAGTGATAGGTTGTATAACACAAATTAACAATCCTTGTATTGTAAAGTGCTGTATACAACACATGGTATGTTATTAAGTTAGCACTAAGTCACAATCGACATGTTGTACAGAACTGTAAATAAGCCTCGGATTTTGATTCAATACAATGTGGGGTGATAAAACACTAAATCACAAGCCATGTGTTGTACAGAACTGCATACAACAGGTGGACTGTGATTCAATACAATGTTACATAATATAACACTAAGTCACAATCGACATGTTGTACAGAACTGATACGACACGTGGAATATGATTCAATACAATATTAGATAAAATAACACTAAATTAAAACCTTTGTGTTGTAGAGAACTGTATACAACACGTTGACTGTGCTTTAATACAACGATGGGTAATGTAACACCAAAACAATTCACGTATTGTACAGAGCTGTATACAGCACGTGGATTGTAAATCAATATAATGTTGGATAATATAACACAAAATCACAATCCATGTGTTGTAGAGAACTGTATACAACACGTGGATTGTGATTCAGTACAATGTGAGAAGATATAACACTTAATCACAATCCATGTGTTTTAGAGAACTGTATACAACACGTAGATTGTGATTCAGTTTAATGTGAGGAGATATAGCACTAAATCACAATCCATGTGGTGTAGAGAACTGTATACAACATGTGGATTGTGATTCAGTACAATGTGAAGAGATATAACACTAAATCACAATCCATGTGTTGTATTTTATACAATGTTGGAAAATGTGACACTAAATCACAATCCATGTGTTGTAAAGAACTGTATACAACACGTGGACTGTGATTCAATATAATGTTGGATAAGTTAACATCAAATCACAGTCCATGTGTTGTACAGAACTGTATACAACACGTGGACTGTGATTCAATATATTGTTAGATAATATAACACTACATCACAATCCATAATATTATATTGTACAGAGCTGTATAGAAAATTTGGATTGTGATTCAATACAATGTTGGGTGGTATAACACTCAGCCAAAATCCATGTATTGTGCAGAAATGTATGAAACACGTGGACTGTGATTCAGTACAATGTGTGGTGATATAACACAAATCAAAATCCATGTGTTGTACAAACTGTATGCAACACGTGGATTGAGATTCAGTACAATGTGAGGAGATATAACACTAAATCACAATCAATGTGTTGTATAGAACTGTATACAACACATGGATTGTGATTTTATACCATGTTGGAAATAAAACACTAAATTACAATCCATGTGTTGTACTGAACTGTATACAACAAGTGGATTGTGATTCAATACAATGTTAGATAATGTTTAACACTAAGTCACAATCCACGTGTTCTAAACCACAGCCAATGTGTTGTACCAAACTGTGTACAATGCATGGATTGTGGTTCAATATCATGTTAGGTTGTATAACACAAATTTACAATCAATGCATTGTTCAGTGCTGTATACAACACATGGATTGTGATTAAGTTAGCTCTAAATCACGATCGACATGTTGTACTGAACTGAATTGTGATTTACTGTTATATCAACCCACATTGTATTGAATCACAGTCTGCGTGCTGTATACCGTTCTGTACAACACATGGATTGTGATTTATCGTTAAAGCACCCAACATTGTATTCAATCACTGTCCACGTGTTGCATACAGTTCTGTACAACACATGGATTGTGATTTAGTGTTCAATCTCCCGATATTGTATTGAATCACAATCCAAGTGCTGTAGACAGTTCTGTACAAGACAGGGGTTGTGATTTAGTGTAACATTACCCAAAATTGTATTGAATCACAATCCACGTGTTGTATATAGTTCTGTACAACACAGGAATTGGGATTTAGATTTATATTATGCAACATTGTATAGAATCACAATTCACGTGTTGCATACAGTTCTGTACAGCACATGGATTGTGATTTAGTGTTCAATCTCCTGATATTGTATTGAATCACAATCCGCGTGTTGTGTAAAGTTTTGTACAACACATGGATTGTGATTTAGTGTTATATCACCTCACATTGTATCGAATCACAATGCATGTGATGTATACAATTTTGTACAACACATGAATTGTGATTTAGTGTTATGTCAACTTACATCTTATTGAATCACAGTCCGCGTGCTGTATACCGTTCTGTACAACACATGGATTGTAATTTATTGTAAAAGCACCCAACATTGCATTGAATCACAATCCATGTATTGTATACAGTTCTGTACAACACATGGATTGAAATTTAGTGTTCAATCTCCCGACATTGTATTGAATCACAATCCATGTGTTGTATACAGTGTTGTACTGCACATGGACTGTGATTTAGTGTTAACTTATCCACCATTGCATTGAATCATAGTCTATGTGTGGTACACAGTTCTTTAGAACACATGGATTGTGATTGGTGATATTTTATCCAACATTGTATTGAATCACAATTCATGTGTTGTATACTGCTCTGTGCAACATACGGATTATGATTTAGTGTAACATTACCCAATATTGTATTGATTGACAATCCACGTGTTGTATATAGTTCTGTACAACACATGAATTGGGATTAAGAGTTACATCATGCAACATAGTATTGAATCACAATCCAAGTGTTGTATACAGTTCAGAACAACACATTGATTGTGATTTAGTGCCATATTATCTAACATTGTATTGAATCACAATCCACGTGTTGTATACAGTTCTATACAACACATGAATTGTGATTTAGTGTTATATCAACCCACATTGGATTTAATCACAATCCGCGTGTTGTATACAGTTCTGTACAACACATGGATTGTGATTTAGTGTTAAATCTCCTGACATTCTATTGAATCACAATCCACGTGTTGTATAAAGTTTTGTACAACACATGGATTGTGATTTAGTGTTATATCACCTCACATTGTAGTGAATCACAGTACATGTGTTGTTTATAGTTTTGTACAACACATGAATTGTGATTTAATGTTATATCAACCCACATTGTATTGAATCACAGTCCGCGTGCTGTATACCGTTCTGTACAACACATGGATTGTGATTTATCGTAAAAGCACACAACATTTTATTAAATCACAATCCACGTATTGTATACAGTTCTGTACAACACATGGATTGTGATTTAGTGTTCAATCTCCCGACATTGTATTGAATCACAATCCAAGTGTTGTATGCAGTTCTGTACAAGACATGGATTGTGATTTAGTGTTATATTTTCTAACATTGTATTGAATCACAATCCACGTTTTGTATACAGTTTTGTACAACACATGGATTGTGATTTAGTGTTATATCACCTCACATTGTATTGAATCACAATACATGTGTTGTTTACAGTTATGTACAACAAATGAATTCTGATTTAATGTTATATCAACAAACATTGTATTGAATCACAGTCAGCGTGCTGTATACCGTTCTGTACAACACATGGATTGTGATTTATCGTTAAAGCACCCAACATTGTATCGAATCACAATCCACGTGTTTTTATACAGTTCTGTACATGGATTGTGATTTAGTGTTCAATCTCCCGACATTGTATTGAATCACAATCCAAGTGTTGTATACAGTAAACACAGGAATTGGGATTAAGAGTTACAGTATCCAACATTGTATTGAATCACAATTCACGTGTTGCATACAGTTTTATACAACACATGGATTGTGATTTAGTGTTATGTCAACCCACATTGGATTTAATCACAATCCCCGTGATGTATACAGTTCTGTACATAATATGGATTGTGATTTGGTGTTAAATCTCCTGACATTTTATTGAATTACAATCCACGTGCTGTATACAGTTTTGTACAAAACATGGATTGTGATTTAGTCTTATATCACCTAACATTGTATTGAATCACAGTCCGCGTGCTGTATACCGTTCTGTACAACACATGGATTGTGATTTATCGTTAAAGCACCCATCATTGTATTGAATCACAATCCACGTGTTGTATACAGTTCTATACAACACATGGATTGTGATTTAGTGTTATATCAACCGACATTGGATTTAATCACAGTCCGCGTGTTGTACACAGTTCTGTACAACACGTAGATTGTTATTTAATGTTATATTATCTAACCATGTATTGAATCACTATTCACATTTTGTATACAATTGTACACGTGGATTGTTATTAAGTGGTAGGAACTCAGGATAGTCGGACTTGTATACGGTTGTAGCAAAATTTGGGGTTAAATTTATACTCAAACGTCCACTTTCTTTGTCAATGTAGTATAAAGTTATCCTAATACCAGCAGACTTATAACTCCTTTACCACAATATTCCAATAGGATAGTACATACATGATAATGATAATTTCAGTTTAATTTGTAGAGTGAATAAAAAATATTCAATTTTCTTCCTTTAATTGTGGTTTACCGTGGAAGATGACCCATGGATGATCGATACACGTGACCTCTTTGTCCATGGTTGACCAACCACGTCATAAAATAACTGATGGCACATGGCAAGAAATAGACTCGGACCCCCTCCTTTTTGAAACCTAGATCCCTTGTTTTGAGGATCGATGGTTTGCTTTACTGGATGGAACCATTACAGATCAACTTGTTACAAGACCACAGTATCGCGTCTACGAAGTGAAAATAGTTCATGTTCCTTTTGATATAATTGAGATAATTATTATTTATTATATTGACATGTTTTGTCTGCTGTATATTTGACAAACATTTTCAATTAGAAATTACATTACATTACAAAAGAATATAATTGTCCCGTGAAGTAACTTGGTATTTCTCAGTTAGGGATATGTACCAAGCTGATCTTGGAAACATGCCCCAAATTTAAATACTACATACCTCAAATTGATATAACAACACCAAACTGAGGATCCGTTTTTATACAATGTACAACGGGGGGTCCGATGGAGGTCTCATCCCGGAATCCCGGCTTATTTTTAATAAATCCCGAAATTCCGAACTACAAAGGAACTTAAAACTGATGATATCCCGATTGACGGTGCATTTATATCACGAAATCCCGGTTTTAAATAATAGAATATATCTTTATTCAAATAAATGCANTCGCGTCTACGAAGTGAAAATAGTTCATGTTCCTTTTGATATAATTGAGATAATTATTATTTATTATATTGACATGTTTTGTCTGCTGTATATTTGACAAACATTTTCAATTAGAAATTACATTACATTACAAAAGAATATAATTGTCCCGTGAAGTAACTTGGTATTTCTCAGTTAGGGATATGTACCAAGCTGATCTTGGAAACATGCCCCAAATTTAAATACTACATACCTCAAATTGATATAACAACACCAAACTGAGGATCCGTTTTTATACAATGTACAACGGGGGGTCCGATGGAGGTCTCATCCCGGAATCCCGGCTTATTTTTAATAAATCCCGAAATTCCGAACTACAAAGGAACTTAAAACTGATGATATCCCGATTGACGGTGCATTTATATCACGAAATCCCGGTTTTAAATAATAGAATATATCTTTATTCAAATAAATGCAC
>MJUU01030851.1:47539-96235 GCA_002080025.1 Modiolus philippinarum
TTTAATTAGAGAAATCTAATTACATATCTCTTATTAAATACACATACTACCCTGTATTCGTTCTCATTATTATTTATATTATGAACAGTAGATTATACTTTCGATTCTATAATTAGAAAAGGTACAGATACAGATCCAGATATAATTAGAACATTATATTTACGTACATCTGCGCATGTCTTTTAAATTTCACTTCCGGATCGCAATCGACGTGTTGTAATTGAGGTCTTACCGTTTTATATAGATGTCACCATGTATACTTTTCTAAATATAGAAAACTGGGAATTCCCATCTACGATCGATAGCATCCCGTATACTTTTCTAAAAATTAGCACATTGGAAAACCCAATCTTCGATAGGTATAGCGCCCCATAGCGTCCTATGGGATTTAAAGTCCACATTACGTTAACATGGGACGCGCGGCTGTTCCAGAACTGTCAAATAAAATTCATTAATTAACGTCTCCATAGAAAACTAAAAGGTACTCGTATAATAGGTACTTGTACGAGACAATATTAATATAAGGGATGATTTTCTGAAGGAAGAAATTCCGTCTTTTTACGAGTAAAACACATGTAAAATGCATAGAATTTCCCACACTAGGGGAAGATAGTCCAATGCTTCCGTAAAATACAAATGTCTTTCATGGAAAAGGCCCCTTTTAAGGAAGAAAACAGCATCTTCGTTAAGGTAGATAGACAGTAATGTTCATATCCATGAGATTTTGTTGCAAGTCGGCACAATTGAAGAACCAATCATACTAACCCAAAATCTGTAATAAAAAGCTTGGGTCACCTCGCTTGCTTTTTCTACATTTGAGATCAAAGTTTGCTCATTTTTAGCCATTTTTTTACCTAAGTTCGCTAAATAGAAATGAACTTTTTAGCCATGAGAATTTGATGTATTTTTGTAAACAGAGAGCTTTTGATGTAATTTTTTGGTTACAATAAAAAACGAATATGTCACCATGCTTTTAACGGAGATATTTTACAAAATTTCCGGATTGAATATTATTTACGGGAAAGGGGAGTTAATTCGCGGCAAAGTAAACCATGTGATGTTTTACATCTGTCATTCAATTATGACGTCACAAAGGAAAAACCGTCAAATTACTGTTCCGGTCTGAAAATCAATCCTACCCCGTATCCGACTCTTTATTTTTCTAATGCGCGATTGAATTGCGCAGCGCAACAGTGTCTATCTACCTTAAACAGTTAGTAATATGAACAACACGTTATTTGAAGTAAAATGTTCATAATATAATAATGCGTATGTTATTGTATTTTTGTATTTAATATTTGCAATGTTTTTATTTGCATGTTTATAAGAGTGCCTACATGAAAATTAGACAAGTTCAAAGTGAGTAATGCACTCCCTCTAAATAAAACATTTTCTTACTAAGCAAAATATGGTGTGAGTACTATCACCATCAGTGTTCAAACATAGCGAATATCTGTCGATGTTTGTATGAAATCAGCCAGTCAATCCTTTTGTAGCTTTTTCGAAAAAAGGGGGATTCACATTTTTAAATAAGAAATAAAATAAAGATTAGGTAATGAAGTAAGTTGCAACAAATAAATAGAACAGAGTCATATTTAGATTTTTAAAATTTAATTCATATATACTTTGCGTGTTGTCTAAATATCCGAGTTACAACATGCCAGGTTACGTGCTTAACGTGCTAACAAATAACTAAATACCGAAGTTACTGTGAATTTATTTCTGCATATGCGCATTTCGACAACTCATGTCTCTTCAGTGCAGATAAAATCTAAACGTTTGGAAGACCATAAACTCAAAGAAGTTTAAAAACTGATAGAAAAAAATAACCATTATGATCTAAATGTTAAGCCAAAATAAGCTAAGGACAGAGCTTTGCATGAGGGATATAACAGGTTGAGTTTCGAAATTAAGCGCTTACTAAATATTGTCTTCGATTGTTCAGATGAAATTTAACTCATTTTGAAACAACGGCAGTAGAATACCGAAGGAACAAAGGGGTGATATTCACAAAAATCGAAGTCCGAAGACAGGGCAAAAACGAGAACACAGAAAACAATGACGTTCGACACAAAAACAATGACGCCAGACAGACACAAAGCACAGAACCAGAAACCACAACATTCAGAACAAAGGCACTCACAGTGTGAACTCCAGTGAAACTGAGAGTGACATCAGGTGCTCCGGAAGGGTAAGCATGTCCTGCTCTGTTAACAGCACCCGTCACACTGTGAGTGATTCAATCCGGGAAAATGTCAAAGTCGGTAGTCAAATCCGGGAAGACGTGAATCTAGCTGAAAATGTCCACTTTCATTTGGGATACTGACACGTCATATCTTTCAATGATGTTATGGTGACGGCCATAGAATTTCTTGAGGGATGAAATTAACAAAGGTTGAACAAATCCCTGACTAAGCAGCTTTTGGGACAGTGTTTTTGCTCTGTTCAAAAAATCACTGTACAAACTACAAGCTCGACAGTAACGAATCAACTGTGAAATGTACACTCCATAGGCTGGAGAGGTAGGTATATTGCTGCTAAGAAAGGGAAAGTTCACAATGGGGAAATTAAAATCATCACGCTTGTCATATAGCTTAGATTTCAAACGTCCATCTTCGTCAATATACAATAAAGATCTAAGTACGAAGCTGAAGTAGGTGTTTCAGTTGTTTCTTTAATTTCAAGCTCATTTGGATAGATCTGATGTAAATAATCCTTAAATTTAGGATTATTAAGAGAAAGTACATCGTCTATGTAGCGGAAGCTGAAATTAAAGGACTGGGCTAAATGTTTTTGTTTTCTTTGAATAAGCCCTTGTAAAAACTTGGCCTCGTACGAGTAGAGGAAAAGGTCAGCTAAAAGCGGCGCACAGTTTGTTCCCATAGGAATCCCTATTGTCTGTTGGAAAACACGACCTCCAAATTCGACAAAAATATTGTCGATCAAAAATTCTAACATTTTGATTACGTCAGTCTCGGTGTACTTCTTATTTGAATCGGTGTGGTTCTTAACAAAATATGTCTTGTCTTTCCCTACAACTAAATAGGTGTATCTGCGTTCTCCATTTTTTGTGCAGAAACATTGATGTATTAAATCTGCAATTACTGTTTTCAGTTTATTGTGTGGCAGGGTTGTATAAAGTGTAGAAAAGTCAAAAGTTTGAATGCTATGGCAATGGGTAAGACTGGTTGAGGAAAGCTGTTCAAGAAGATCTTTTGAATTTTTAAGAATCCACATTTGATTCACACCGCTTGTGGGGTAAGCTTTATTACAGTAATTTTTCAGGCCGTCTCTGACTGCGGTCAACAAAGTAGTGAGTAGCTGTGAAAGAGGTTTAGTGGTGCATCTGGAATATCACAACGAGGAAAACAAATTCTTGAGATGTTTAAGCTTGAAACATAACTCTTTAGTATAACATCAAATGAAAGTCAATTTATTTTATAAATGACGTTAGAAATTCTGACCAAATGTTTATTTACATTAAAATTTGCTAAGTAATAAATATAAATTTCTGTTTTATCAATTTTTATGCCTTATAATGCTGAAAATCATAATATTAGCCATTTTTCATTTTTTACTAATTGACCTTTGACCCCTGATTTGTCCCCCTTTCTACTACATTTGATTTTTAAGACAAACATTTTTGAAATGTACAAGACCTTAGCTTTCAAAAAGGGTATAAATATCGAATAGGGTATTTATTAAATATATATTTTAATTAAAAAATATCGATATCATACCTAATGCATCAGTTTAAAATAATTTAAAACTTTATCAACAAGTTGCAAATTAAATGCAACTGTGGCATACATATATATTGCACTTCTTTTCAAACTATCAATATTAAGATATTCGGAAAGAAACAGAAAATTTAGGTAGTATGGTAAAAAGTCTATAAAGATGTTATTAATGAAGATGAAGCTCAACATATTGAATAATAGCAAATTTAATTCAAGATCAAATTTGACTCCATAAGAAGCAGGTATGAAAATTTTCTTAAATAAAAAATAAAATCTATTGTAAGGATATTGGCGTATTTAATTGGTTACGAATACTTCTCATTTCGGTAACTGCGTTTAATCAGTCAGAAAATACATCAGTACGAGACTTCTTGACAACGACAAAAGGAAACAAAGATAGCGGAGTAATCTAGATAAAGAAATAATGTTTGACCACGTGCAATCTTTTTAGAAAATGTAATTGTAAGCATTGGATGCAATTTTTTGTAGTTTTATTGTTGTGTAAAAGCGTGGACCTAGCGCTTTCATGAAACAAACATATTCACAATTAAAAGTGTTTTCTGCAAATACTTTTTACATATAAAAATACAAATTAAACAGGAATAACTATGCAACAGAAACGAAACCTGAGTTTTCTTCATGATTTCTGTTTATGTCAGCCATCCGTCTCGGAGGTTCACCATTTTGTATGCCTAAAGTAAGAAACAGCAATTTCGCTAATAACAATTTATTGAAGACAAATAAAACGCCATTGAAAGATCGATAAACACATTGCTTTATAGTAAAACTACCAATGAGAGACACCTTTTCTAAATTTAAATTCTAAACAAATTGGAAATTCACTTTTTTAAACATTATTTATGGAATGCTACATTTTTAACAATATGTAAGCATTGCAGTTGATAAGTACACATTATTTTTTTTGCTAAGTAGGAAAGAAATAAAAATATGAGCACATGATTCAACAGACCACATGCATATTCGTTTATTTGTTCTTTCTCTATCCCCTTGATACATCTTTCGATATATGGCCTTTCAAAATTTGTTGATTAACCGGCACTGAAGAGACATTAGTTGTAAAAATGTTTATCTGCAGAAGCAAAATTAGGGTGAATTTCAGTATTTTTGTTATTGATTTCAATTATCAGGATACCATTATTTTAATTAATCTAAAAAAAAATGACTTCGATTTCTAAGATATGTGCTCCTGTTGCCTTATGATATTGTTATATTCAATTGAACTAATCTGTATCAATCCACTATAAAATCGCAAGGGAAGATTAACCCAAAACGAAGAAACAGATTTTTTTTATTTGATAAAATTTGGAAATTTCTTCAATAACTTCATGTAAACACTTATATATGGGAGTGTATTTAATACGTTATTTCGCATCTAGTTTACAACCTTAACAACAACAACATCCAAAGTACAAATGTGATTATACATTGTAACTCGTGACATTTACACACAGACAAAATTACATATACCTTGTTCTTGTAGAGACTTTAATTGTGTGTGTACGTTTGTGATGTGTTCTGATGGACTCACTAGCAGAACAAATAAGGTAATAATTAGGTAACCTCAATATTTACTATAAAAAATTTACTTTCTTATAGCAGTATGAAAAGTACACGGGAAAAGTAGTCTTAATATTCTCATTGCTACTACAACTCGACAGTAATAATTTGTCATCAATATAAGTCATTTCTTTTATTTTGTTCTTGGATCAGTTTACCATGTTTATATTAAGATTAACTTCAAGGAGTTCATATAATTTTCTCTAAGATTTTTTAATTCTTCAGAGCAGACAAAATCTAATTATTTGGAATACCGTCAAATAACATCTGTATAAAAGGTTACAGAGAACAAATAACTGAAGGGTCCTTATTAAGAAACTGTATTACTAATCAACTTTAGTACAGTACTCATTAGACAGTCAACTAATATCAATTCTAATTAGTGAGTTAACTAAGAAACTTGCTATAAGTATTACTAAATTACCTGAATCACCAGCCGTCTTCAATGGTGTATTTCCTGTAGCATCATTTTCATCGTCTAAAAATAAATTACCTGGATGCTAGAAGGTTTGTATAACCACTTGCCACTGCCAATAATTGTATTAAGTTAAATACTCGCCAACTCTTATTCGTGCGCAGGGTTTTTATTTCCTATGAAACTAATCTATGATTTTTTTCTGACTTGAAACTCAGGCGTTATATATTTTTTGAAATGTAAAATAAAAATTTAATATAATAAAATAAAATGTTCCATTCAGCCATTGTTGTTGTATTCAAGATCCTGACTGTTACAAAATCTTCAACATGAGCAAGTAATGGATGAAATGAGGGTAAAAGTGAACTAATGGTTATAAGAAACCTCATGAATATTAAAGATTCATCTACTGACAAAGTATTATTAATATTTCTGTAAAGGTTGCAATATCTGACATCAAAACTTTCACACAATTTAGCTTCATAACTATACAAGACTCATCAACAGAAACAACAATATTCCACCTCGGTTTGTAGTATCTGAGATTTGAACTTTTACAAAAACTTTAACCCGAGTCACTCATGCACTAAATGTAGGCCTTTTTATACATTTTTTATATTTTATCAGCCATTAAATTGCATCCAATGACAAAAACTTAACCATCTATAACTTGTTATTCAAACAATATAGGAATTTTAACTTTGAGACGGACAAACTGAAGAACGGGTAAAACGCTTATACAATCCCCGACTCTGATGGGCAAGGGGATAATAAAAAATATTGGTCACTGACGAAATAAGAGGGATTTATTGATGCAGGTGCTAGATTTAAGGTTTGCTCTCTATTGCACCTGGATATTGTCTATGTTTAATAATTCATTTGTTAACGTTTTAAATGTACGAGAACTAAATGGAAAAAAAACAGGACAAACTGGCAGAATGTCCAGTAGACACCTTAAATTTGCTCTTAAATTAAAAAAAAACTACACATACATAAGCCTTTTTCGTGCATTTCTATTAAATGTTTTAGACGTCTTAAGCACAGACACAACATCATTGAGGACTGGTCTGCTTGGTTGAATAACTTTCCAAATGAATACCGAAGCAAGAACCAAAATCCTTCATGCCACTGCGAGTGGTGCCTGAAATCTCAATTTGTGTTACTATTGCTGAACGGGTGAGTTTGAACAGACTTTTAAGATTGCCCCGATCTTTGCTAGGGGGCTGTCGATTGAGCGTTGAAGTGAATATGTATTTATGTCACAGTAAAAGTTTTAAATCACAGAGTTTTAAAGAAGGAAAAGTCGAGAAAAACAAAATTTACTAATATAGATATTGCAAGTTTTCAAACAAAAACAGGTCTTCATAATGGCGTTTCCAATCTGTTGTAGTAGACATTTTCACCATAAGCCGAAACCGAAACCAATTTGACTTTAAAAAAATCCACATTCAAAAGTTTTTGAACTATATAGATTGTTCACAAAGGTTTTATACTTTTCGAGGAGTAAGAATGTAATCGAAAAGGCAGTGCACAATTCAACATTTGTGAAATGTTAAATAAGTTTTGATGTTTTGATATTGAAATTGTCTTGGTGTGTATGGAGTGACAAAAGGGAGACAGGATATATGTCTGAAATCAGGATAAAGATGATATAGCATACGGATTAATTGATCCTACAGGTTCATAGGTCTTTTCTAAGAGATTGCTATACATTAGTAGGTTTATGAAAAGCCAAATTGGGCAAGAATACGTGATCTACTAATATAAAAAAAATAATATTTAAACAATTCGTTTACAAATATCTATAATCTAATTGTCAATAATCATAATTCATTAATTATTATTTATAAATGGAAAAAGAATTATTATTATCATATTGAATTGTAAATATTAATAAATGAATTATAAATATTAGTAAATGATTGATAAATGAAGATTTTTAAATATTTATAAAGTGAATTTCAAATATAAGAAGTAAGCATAAAATTATAAATATAAAAAAAAAACATCGTAAATATTTATAAACAATATATAATTTATTTATTAATATTCATAAATGAATTACAATTAATAAATGAATTATAAATATAAATAAATCAATTTTTAATGATATTTATATCAACAGATGAATTATAAACATTTACAATGAATAGTTACTATTTATAAATCAAGCAAAAGTGGACAAACAAATACTTTATTCATAATAAATTGTCAATATTTACAATTAACTTTCAAATATGTATGATTTAAATGTTTGTTAATAGTTAGAATTCAATTGTGAATATTAACAATTCATTTATCAATATCAATAAAAACTGAAAAGAATTATTTATATTTATAATTAAATTGTAAATATGAATAGATTGTTTATTGATATTGAAAAAATTACTTATAAAAATGATTTAATGATTTGTTAATATCAATTAATGAATCATAAATATTTATAAATGAATATAAATTTTTAGAAATTAGCAAGAATTATAAATATTAGTTAATCAATTCTTGTTATCCATAATTGTTCTCTTTATAAATGTTTAAAATTGAATTAAGAATATTTAAAAAACATAATAGCTGAAAAAATGCAATTAATTATAAATACTAGTAAATCAATTATCAATATCAATGATTCAATAAGAATATTAACAAATGAATTAAAAATAATTATAATTAATTATTGATCGATTAATAAATATTAACAATTCATTTTTAATGTTTATAATTCATCTGTTAATATAATTAATATTAACAATTAATTTATTAATACAGTTGAACTTCGATGGCTCGAACTGCAATAAATCGAACACCACGGATGTTTTGAACCCCTTTTTCTGGACCCTTCGTTTGAATTTAAACACAATGCGACCTAGATCACTCGAATACTTGTCTAGTTCGAAGTGTATTCATCAGTTCCTTGTGTGTTCGAGCTATCGAAGGTCGACTGTATCGATTATTTATTTATTCATATGTTTGAATCATTCATAAATATTAATAAATAAATTATAAAAATTTACGATGTTTCTTTAATATCTATAAATTCTGCTTATTTCTTATATTTAAAATTTATTTATAAATATCTTAAATTTATTTATAAATATTTATACTTTATTTATCAATATTTAGACTTCATTCATCAATATTAACACTTTATTTATTAAATATATGCAAATCAAGTACAAGTATTTATAATTCATTGATTAATATTATTAGTTCATTTATTAACATAAATAATTTATTTATTAATAGTAAGAATTCGTTTATTAATTTGATAATTCATTTTTATGTGAATATTTATTAATATTATTTAATATTATTAGCATTATTAATAATTCATTTTGTTATATGAAATTCAGTATAATAATGGTAATTCTTTTTCAATTTATGAATATTAATTAACGAGTTATGAATATTGACATTTGAATCATAAATGTTTATAATTCATCTGTTAATATTAATAATATTAACTATTAATGTATTAATATCAACAATTTATTTAAAAATATATTTAACTCATTCCGAAATATTAATGAATCAATTATAAATATTTACGATGTTGATTTAATATTTACAATTTCTGCATATTTCTAATATGTAAAATACGTGTATAAATATTCATACTTCATTTATCAATATTTATACTACTTTTATTTAATATATGCAAATCATTAAAAAATATTAGTAATTCATTTATTAGAATTAATAAATTAATTAATTTATTGGAATTAATAAATTAATATAAATAATTCATTTATTAATATTAATATTTTATTTCTTGACATTAATATTTATCAATATTAGTAATTCATTCATAAATATTGACAATTCATTTATTGGTATTTGGAATTTAGTATAATAATAATAATTCGCTTTCTTTTATAAATATCAAGTAATAGTTAAAGTATGTTTCGGAATAATTAATTGAATTAAAGTGCTTCGTAAGGAAAGGGGTGGTGAAGATGCCTGAGGGCAGGGCGAATGCATTTAAACCACTCCTTTTCTAACGAAGCACTTTAATTCAATTAATTGTTCTGAAACATACTTTAACTGACTTTAAGACCGTCGAATATGACAAATAATGTCGAATATGCAAAATTCAAAAAGCATATATATAAAAATTAATAATGACAACCCCCTCCCCCCAATTGAAATGGAATTTTCCACTAATGTTTATTTATAAGTTTAGATTATATAAACTACATTCTAGTATGTCGATTGGTTAATAAATGTATTTTTAGTTGTATATACGAAAAGTCTTCTTTTATATTGATCTTGTTTCGGATATTTGTTTAATCATATAAATACTGGTTAGATTGTATTCTTAAATTTCCTGAGTTATGGATCTGTTGTCACTTAAAACATATTTTCTTACACCTATTTGGCAACTTTAAGTCTTAGTCGCGACATTTTATGAAAGTCGTTGGATTACCTTGATATTACAGAAAGGTAGCGAGGGTTCGAACCTTGGACCGGGAAATTTTTCGCACATGAAGTAATTGATTCGAGGTAAATAATCTGAGGTAAATTATCAGTTAAAGTGCTTCGAAATCGAGAGAATCAAAGGAGAGATGAAATAGTCCAAGGCAATTACAAGAATTAAAGTGTATTGAATAACTAACGAAATGGTCATAACAGGTCTTTAGTTAATGAATTATGAATATTGACAATTGAATTATTTATAAATAAATTGTTTAAAATCCTAATTGCTTATATTAATAAATCACGCATTTTTGTCTAATTTGGCTTGCCATTAACTTCTAGTGTAAAACAATCTCTTAGAAAAAACTATTGTTCCTATGGACCTGTATTATCAATAAATCCGTATGTCATAGCATCTGTATCCAGATTTCAGATATATATCCGGTCACCCAATTACCACTCCATACACACTAAGACAATTTGAATTTCAAAACATCAAAACTTAAATTACATTTCACAAATGTTGAATTATGCGCTGCACTATCATTTAGACGTATATTCTTGCTCCTCGAAAAGAAGAATAACTTTGTAAATGGATAAACTATAGTTCAAAGACTTATGCAAGTATTATTTATATCACAAAAAAATTTTTGAATGTTAAATACTTTTCAGGTAAAATTGGTTTCGGTTTCGGTTTCGGCTTATGGTGAAAATGATTGGGTGATTGTTTCTTGTATTGATGTTCGACATCTTGTCAGATATAACGTATTATTAACAATAATATTTTAACTCATAAAGTTTTGTTATTATCTCAAGATTTAAACTGACGACTATGGTCTTGCAGTTGTTTAATTAGCTTGGTGTATGTTGCCACCGATCATTGAAAACTTTACTTTTACATTTTCACTTTTTTCTCCCTTAACTGAGATTATCTGACACCTTTATGTAGAGCCTATCAGTGACTAATTTTCCTTACTTCTATAAGGCTCCCATATTTATATATATTTGTGCATTTGTTAAAGTTTTTGATCAGGAAATAAAAAATGGATGCTTATTTTGATCAATTTTTTTTTAATAATAAAAAAAACGATATCGCTTTCCGAACATTGATCAATCGCTATATTCGTGTCATTCTGTAGGCAGTGATAGCCATAAAACAGATAACAAAAGTTCATTTTTTTAAAAATTTTTAAATACTTTATTATTTAAAGCTGTGTACATTTCCTCTGCTAGTTACAGCTTTCACTAGCAGAGTTCCCTTTCTATTAGTACCTAAGAGCAAGGGATACCATTAGGTAATACATATCTTACTTTGTTAGTAAATATACATAATGTGTCGTATAACAATAATGACAAAAGAAACGCGTCATAATTTAAAAGTACAGACCTACATCAGGTCATGGTCGGACAAAGGATCGGCTGGTGATAAAAACACGTGTTGTGTAATGGATATATTTTCTTATTTAAAGGTAAGTATTAATTATGAAATAGTTTGTAACGTGATGTATTACGTATGTCTGCTCAGTCATTTAAGTTAGACTTTTCTAATAATTCTTGAAATTTGCATACAAAAATCCTTTTGCTATTTTGGTTCTTTTTAATCATGTTGAAGTACAAATTTATTTCATATTTGAAAATGTTTATGACATCTATTACTTTTGTTCTATTATCAGAAATAATGTAGGATTTATAAATTGAAAATCCCAATACAGTCAAAATTAGGTTAAAATCAAAATATTCCTTCTCGGTAATTTTATAGCCAAAAACTAGATGTTTAAGTTGTATCTGATTACTAATTTCCAGTTTATGCAGAATTTGAGTGAACAAAAAACAAAGATCTTTGAGAAATGTGCATTCAATGAAAAAATGTTGATAGTTGTCTGCTTTATTGCAGAAAACACACATCGCGGAATCTTTTAATTTCCACTTACAAAGTTTTTCTTCATAAGGGAGTATTTGGCTTAAAAGCTTCCATCTATATATTCTTGATTCATTGGAATTAATTTCATAGTGTATAAACTCTAGACTTTTTCTAATTTGATAAGATTCTAAATTAAATATTCGATTCCATTTTTCTATACCAATGTTTTTTCTATTTTTGTTCTATTAAAATTGCATAAATCATTTTGTCCGTGACGTTTTCTGTTAGAAAAGTTTTGCGTCCCAGTTTAATAACACCTGTTTTACTTCAATTTTAGTTCTTATAGACTTTTCGGTTTTTAATATATCTGTCCATTCCTTTGGTATTGCTTTTTTGAGTGTGTTAAGTTCTGCGATCCAATTATTTTTAATATGTAAATTTTCATAAACATTTTTTTCTGTCCAGACACCATTTTCGTCTACTATATCGTTTACATATAGTAAATTAGAATTAATCCAATTTAAGAAAAATAGAGGTTTGTTTTTGAATTTGATATTTTTTTTTTTACCCCATATAATTTGTAATCTTATATCTTTGTAATCTTTAGATATTTTAAGATTATTTTCATTCAAATATATCCAACTTTTTAAAACTTCTACATAAAAATCTGGAATTTCATTTAATTTTGTTATAGTGTTAAATGTTTCTAAATCTAAATTCATTCTAAAAATAAGAAAATCTTTGGAATAACTTTCCGTCTCATTTAGGAAACGTAAAGCCCATTTTATTTTCAAATTTAAAAAATGGGTTTTTATATCAATCATTTTTTAAACCCCCTTTTTCGTAGTCCGCTATTATTGTATTTCGCTTTATTTTATCTCTTTTGCCGCCCCATATGAATTTATAAATTTCTTTTTCAATGGATTCAATATAAAATCTATTTGAACAAGTTGCACTTGCAACATAGGTAAATTGTGGAATAATTAATGTTTTAATGATTAAAATTTTTCCTATTATTGTCAAATTCCTTTTTTCCTATGATTTTATTAAATTTTTTCTTTTCTAATTTGTTTTCCCAGTTTAGTTTTTCACATTCCTTTTTGTTAATTCCTACATATAACCCAAGTACTTTGATTGGTTTTTGTGTAAAGTGTATGTCTTCAAACTTATCTCTACAATTTTTTAATTTCCCAATCCAAATTCCCTCCGTTTTATTTCTATTAAGCTTTAGTCCAGAGAAAGATCCAAAAATTTCCAACAAATTAAGAGCTATCCCTATCTCATGTTTAGATTTTAATAATAACGTAGTGTCGTCTGCTAATTGTGAAATTTTCAAACTGTTTGTTTTCCCATCTAGCTTAATTTATATGCCTTTTATATTTGTTTCATTTCTTATCCTATTGGCCAAGATCTCTACTGCAATAGGGAAAATTATGCAGGAGCAGGGACATCCCTGTTTTATCCCTCTTTGGGGCTTTATTGGTGAGGAAATCCAACCATTATTTGAAATTGACATAACGGTATCATTATACAATATTTTAATCCAATTAATAAAGGAATTATTAAATCCAAAATGACTTAGTGACTGATACATGAAATTCAAGTTTAAAGTATCGAACGCTTTAGTAAAATCTAAAAATAAGATGGCTCCCTGTACATTAAATTTTTCTGCATAGTCGATTATATCCTGAATTTGGCGTAGATTAAAACCTAAAGCGCGACTGTGGATATCCAGTTTGGTCTGAACTTATAAACAGCTCATTAAAATTATTGCAGTCGGGGTTAACATATGTGTTATGGTCTCATGTTTATTTACCCCATATCCTTTCGTAAAATAATGTATAATTTGATTTAAAACTTTTTTAACTCTATTTGCAAGAGCGTGGGACAATAATTTGTAATCGTTATTTAGAAGTGAAATAGGTCGGTAGTTTGACAATTCTAGAGGATCATGTTTCTTTTATATCAGGTTCAATATGCTCCTTCTTTGCGAAAATAACTAAATACCGAAGTTACTGTGAATTTATTTTCTGCATATGGAGAATTTCTGAAAATGGGAGAATTTGTTTTTCGTAACATGAATTGAAAATCTTTACAAAAATTGGATCCAACAAATTCCAAAATCCTGTATCGCTCACCTGGTTTTCATTTGCCACAATCAAGCTAACATTGTAAGTTATACAGTTGAACTTCAGTCTCTCCAACTTTGGTAGGCCAGACACAACTTATATCTTGAACTGTATTTAAAGTCTGATAATGTTTTACTATATGTCCTTGTTGGGCTTTTTTGACATAAAACATTCTTGGTAAGGACTACTTTTGACACCAGTTTTGAAGTCGAGATATCATTTTGTACATGGCGTTTAACGACAATTTTTAACACCATAAAGTCGCAACATCAATATCTTTTTGGAAACCAAATTTAATTGAAGTCGGACAATGTTGAATTTTCCCACCTTATTTGGTGGCCATTTTGAAAATGACAGGCAACGAATAATTTTTAACATCAGTTTTGAAGTTGCCATATCAACACCTATTTGGAAACCAAATTTAATTGAAATCACACAATGTTAAATTTTCCCGCCTTTTTTGGCGGCCATTTTGGAAATGGCGGTCAATGATCAATTTCGACACCGGTTTTGAAGTAAATTTGATTGAAATCACACAATGTTGAATTTTCCCGCCTTTTTTGGCGGCCATTTTGAAAATGGCGGTCAATGATCAATTTTCAACACCGGTTTTGAAGTCGCAACATCAATATCTATTAGGAAACCAAATTTCATTGAAATCAGATAATCTTGAATTTCCCCGCCTTTTTGGCAGCCATTTTGAAAATGAAGGTCAACAAACTATTTTCAACACCAGTTTTGAATTCGCCACAGCATGGCAAACATTTCATCATTTTAACACTTATCCTTCATCTTCTATAGTTTTTGGAAATAAAAGAAAGAAATTCAAATAATTTAAAAAATATAGTAAAAAAAGGACAATAACTCCTACAAGGGGTTTTGGATTTTCTCGAAAATTTCAGGGTGGGTAGATCTTGATGTGCCGAACATTTTTGCAATTTAAAGTTGACCTCTATTTGTGATATTTTTTCAAATAAAAAATAAAATCAATTTAAATTTTGAAAATTTTACGGTAAAAGGGCAATAACTCCAAGACGGGTATTCAGTTTTTCTTCAAAATTTCAGGGCAGGTAGATTTTGCCATGCTGATCATTTTTAATCCATTTGTCAGAATTTTGATATCTGTAACGGTTTTCGAGTTATTTGCAAAATACAGCAATTTACCATTATGTTCTATTTTTAGTGACAGCAGCCATTTTGTTTGATCCTCGGACTAATCGAACACAATTTTAAAACTGCACACCCTGGTTCTGATTCGGCCGAGTTTGATTACAATTCGCTCAGCAGTTTCAAAGGAGAAGATTTTTGAAATTGTTGACGGACGGACGGACGGACGACGAATGACGGACGACAGACGCAAAGTGATGGCAAAATCCCTCTTTGTCTGTAGGCCAGGTGAGCTAAAAATGCTGTAATTCACTCATGCGCTTCGCATTTCCAATGTTGCCATTGTCCTTGGATTGATTGTTTCAGACTAACAGTTCGGTTCTCACTTTACTGCGTTATTCGAACATATGTGAATGTTTTGCGATAATCAAAATCTTGGATTAGTTATAGTATAAATAATAATCTGTAAATTTTTTTATGCTTTACACGTGTTTCAAGAAGTAACCTCTCATCGGCAGCATTAGAATCAAATAATATGGAAAGCAATAATCCAAAAATAGTCTTGAAGAAGTATTCATTAACAAATTTCTTTTTAACATGTTATTAGGGAAAGCTTAAGCTCAACATGTTTAACAATTGTAAAACTAGTTAATGATCATAGTCAACAGCATAATTGGAATTTTCTAATTTTCTAACACTTGAAACTACAGATCAATCAAAATTCTTTTTTGCAACAATAATCCCTTTTTCATTCTCATTTCACCATTTCTCTCTTTTATGAAAAAAAATGTATCAACTATTTTTTAGACACATACACACATGCACAAGAGGAAAAACTATCCATAAGAAGTACCTTTGGTTTCTTCATAATTGGCTTCAATGCCACTTTTTCGTACTGGAAATTCGCAATTTTCTTTGCCTGAATAATGAAAGGAGAAATGCATGTGTAAGGCACCGACCATTCTAAATTCTTGAGTGGGGATATAAGTAGTGGTGACCTCGGATGAATTTCCCAGTTAAATATTTTATCGCACACTTTGCGAGCCAGATAATTTATGGTCTTCTTAAGTTTTTATTTGATCTGCACTAAAGATACATAAGTTGATGAAATGGCTTTTGCTGAAATCAAATTTACAGTAACTTCGGTATTATGGTATCCCATATGGCCTTAATAAGAGCATTTATTTGCTTTGCGTATAGATTTTTTTTTTCACTTCGGATAACTTTTTGGACAAAACGATCCCTCAAAAATCAAATGGTCTGTGCTTAACAATTTATTGTAGAAAAATGAAAGTCCATATAAAATGATTGTTGTGTAGTATAAACATTACTGAAAGACATCGTCTGTAAAAAAAAAGTAAAAAACAAATAGTTGACATGTTTTATTTGAGACGAGACTTTAAGCTAATTTGGGTTGAAGGTTGAGTTCTTCAACTGTGTTTCCCTTGCACAAACAATAAAAGGACAATGACAGGTTGCTTTGCTTTTGGTCTGGACGACGGTTTTCTTCCAATACCCTGGTTATGGTACACGACAATGGATCAATACTTCACATAATTTCTCGCTTAAAATTGACAAAATGCCACTAACTTGTGAATGAAGACCATATTTTTAATTTTTCATTTTTATTTGTATAACAGGAACTTTCATATTTTCTGTTGGGTGCATACGCAACGTTCCAAAAAGTGCACTTAGGGTGAACTTGAAGTTCACTTTTGAAGTACACTCCGCCTTCTCTTAGCTGTCGCGAAGTTCACTTTCTTGGAATAGGTAGCTATTCCATGACGGCTATATTCGCGCTCACTAGTGAACTTCAAGTGCACTTGAAAGCTGTCGCGAGGATCACTACTTAAATCGAGGTTTTCCAAATTAGATCGCAGTTTTTGCGCTAGCTGGTGTACTAGAATATATTTTCACGTTCGATTAACAAGTCCGAACCACAGACAAATAGTTATATGTCTCTCGAAGGTTTTTTCCCCACTTTCCTGTTTCAAAGACGGGAAAATATTTAACAAGACTTCGTTTCGCGGGGGATTAATTTCTAATGGTTCACGCTCGGCGACTTATCCCATTTTCAAGTCCATTTTTCCATATCTTTTTTCAACGATGCCATTTCTTCTCGCTTTAAAGGCAAATCCAGCTTCCCTTTTATACCCGTTTGATACCTTGGTAGATTTAAAGATATACACACTGTCAGTTTTTTGGGGTTTTTTTTCTTATTTTTTCCTTTTTCATACCCTTTCAAAGAAGTTTCATATGTTGCAATATTGCTTTTCATCCATCTTTACATAAATATGTTTGTTAAGTCAGGTTTTAAATGTGCAGCTTAAACTAAATCTTTACAAATGACCATAATAGTTCATTTTTTTCTAAATATTTTACTTAATCATATCCATTAGAAGAAGTTTTATTTGTTGCGATATTGCTTTTCATCCATCTTCACATAAATATGGTGGGAAAGTCGGGTGTTTTATTGTGTGGTTTAAACTCAATCCTTACAAATGACCAAAATAATTCATTTTTTCTTAATATTTTACTTTATCATATCCTATAGAGAAGTTTTATATGTTGCGGTATTGCTTTTCATCCATCTTTTCATAAATATGTTGAAAAAGTCAAGTGTTTTATTGTGCAGTATAAAATCGATCCTTTCAAATGACAAAAATAATTGATTTTGTTTAAATATTTAATTTATCATATCTTTCAGAGAAGTTATTTATGTTGCGATATTACTTTTCATCCATCTTTACATAAATATGGTGGAAAAGTCAGATTTTTTATTGTGCGTTTCAATTTCAATCCTTACAAATGACCAAAATATTTCATTTTTCTTAAATATTTTAATTTATCATATCTTTCAGAAAAGTTTTATATGTTGCGATATTACTTTTGATCAATCTTTACATAAATATGGTGGAAAAGTCAGATTTTTTATTGTGCGGTTCAATCTCAATCCTTACCAATGACCAAAATATTTCATTTTTCTTAAATATTTTATTTTATCATATCCTTTCAAAGAAGTTTTATATGATGCGATATTGCTTTCCATTCATCTTTACATAAATATGGTGGAAAAGTCAGGTGTTTTATTGTGCAGTTTAAACTATATCCTTACAACTGACCTAAATAATTCATTCTTTCAAAATATTTTACTTTATCATATGCATTCGAAGGAGATCGATATGTTGCGATAATGCCTTTCATCCATCTTTACATAAATAAGATGTAAAAGTCAGGTTTTTTATTATGCAGTTTAAACTCAATCCTTAGAAATGACCAAAATAATTCATTTTTCTAATATATTTTATATTATCATATCCTTTCAAAGAAGTTTTATATGTTGCAATATTTGTTTTTCATCCATCTTTACATAACTATGGTGGAAAAGTCAGGTTTTTTATTGCGAGTTTTAAACTCAATCTTTACAAATGACCAAAATAATTCATTTTTCTGAAATATTTTATACTTTATCATATTCTTTCAAAGAAGTTTTATATGTGTCGATGTTGTTTATCATCTATCTTTACATAAATATTGTGGAAATGTCAGGTTTTTTATTAAGCGGTATAAACTCAATCCTTACAAATGACCAAAATATTCCATTTTTCTTAAATATTTGTTTTATCATATCCTTTCGAAGAAGTTTTATATGTTGCGATATTGCTTTTCATCCATCTATACATAAATATGTTTGTAAAGTCAGGTCTTCTTGTGCAGCTTAAACTAAATCTTTACAAATGACCAAAATAATTCTTTTTTTTCTAAATATTTTCCTTAAACATATTATGTTGCATTATTGCTTTTCATCCATATTTACACAGATGTTTGAAAAGTCGGGTGGTTTTATTGTGCGGTTTAAATTCGATCATAACAAATGACCAAAATAATTTATTTTTTCTAAATATTTTACTTTACCATATCCTTTCGAAGACGTTTTATATGTTGCGAGATATAGTTTTTGATAAATTTTTGCATAAATATAAACGTGGATTTTTTGTTTGTTTTTTTGTTTGTTCCGTTTATTTTTCATTCCTTCTCGTGCATTTCATTTGCTTTACACTGAACACATGAACTATATGAAAAAGACAACCTTCAGACTGCATTTTGTTATTTGGCATTTCAAAAATATTTCCAGTATTTAAAAAAAAATTCACGACTGTTTTAAACAGTTAAATCTAAATCTAAACTGGGACTAGTATATATATATATCAGTTCCAGATGTAAAACTGCATAAATTTTAAAGTTAACTTGATAAAACTACGATCATGTGTTTTAAAACGACCAATCGCTTTATATAATGTAAAGCAGCGACGATGTGCACTGCTTTTTGAGTGCACTTGAAAACGGTCACACGTCAGCTTTTGGCTGTCGCGGAAGCACTTGTAAGTGAACTCGAAGTGAATTTTCAAGTGCACTCGGATGGAATGTTGCGTCAGCACTCATCTGTATTTAATCGGATTCTAATTTTTCATGGTTTTGTTTAAAAGATGTGTGCAATTAAAATTGGATACATACTTTTTGGTCCACGTTTTTTTCTTTTCACAAAACAAAATATAACAATCACCGCTATTGCTATTAAAGCTATAATTCCGAATATCACCCTGAAAATAAAAACGAAGAACAATTTCATAACAATAAAGGCTATGAAAGAAAGGAACCGTTAAATAACAGTAAAGTTCTCTTCATAAATGTGCAACACCAAGTGAACTTCCAAATATATGAATAAAAATAAATTGCAGTTAAGTTCATTAAATTATCGCATGCAGATTTCATTCCGTACTATAGCAAAGCAAAAAAAATTCCAGGAAATGTAATTGTGATGACGAATACGAACATGAGAATTCGAGCAGACCAAGCAGATAATTGGTGAGAGGATATACAACTACTTTTAAGTTTATAAACAAGAGTTTACCATTGTCTTTTTTTTTATTGGTTAGATCGGTGTTTTGGTGCTTGTCTAAAATTCGATTTTATGTAGAAGCTTGCAATCTCAAAATTAAAAACTGCTTCATTCTCTTGCAAAGCTCTGAAATTAGCTTATTTTGGCTTTCTGTTAACATCCTAATGGTCGTTTGTTCTCTGTCGGCTAATATATATTTGGTCGTTCATGTGTTGATTCCATCTGCACAGAAGAGACATTAGTTTTCGAAATTGTCAACTGCAAAAATTGACAGTTATTTTTGTTTTAACAAAAAGTTTAAAATTCCCTCCAGTGCGTAGATAGTGTCAGGAAAGAATACATGTTCAATTGCGAAGTTGAGATTGTTGATACAATCATAAAAGACTTGAATGAAAATAAAAACTACAGCATTCCAAGAATTTAAGAATATACATTCAAAACGATATTAATGAAAGTTTTTTTTACAAAGAGGACCAGACCATAGTATATGGAAAGCCGTTGTGGAATTTATTCCCTATTTATTGATATCTATAAATGAATAATAAATATTAGTAATTAATTATAGATATCAATAAATCATTTATAGATATTAATAAATATTTATAGATATTAATAAATATTTAAAGATATCTATAAATCAGCATGTGCAGATATCAATAAATACAGCTTTATTTATTGATATTTAAAAATGATTAATTGATATTAAGAAATGAATAATTGATATTTACAAATGATTTATAGATATTTAAAATAGTGTATGATTTATAGATATTAATAAATCATTCATTAATATCTATAAATTATTTTTGAATATCAATAAATGGTGCTTTTTATTAATATCTATGAATGATTTATTGATATCTATAATTCAGTTCAAATATCCATAATTCGATTTATTGATATCTATAATTCAAATCTCTATAAATCGCCTTTGTGACCCAGATCATTTTAGTATTGGTAAAGTATATTTAATAAAGAGGTCAGCTGACCAAGATTATTTTTTTAATATCTTTAATTCAATTCTGATATCCATAAATCGCCTAGGTGACATTGATCAGTACTTAAAATGTAAAACGTATACTATATAAAGAGTTCAGTTGACCTCGACTTTTTAAACATCTATAAATCGCCTCAGTGACAATGATCATTATATTGTATTTCTTTAAACGCGGCAAGGACAATGATTTTGATAAAAATACATTTAATATGTATTTTATTTTTCATTCATTACATTTAATTTTTTTTTAATTGTTTGCTATTACGGCTGAAAGAATGGTCCACTTAATAGTGTGAGATGCATACTCGAGTTAAATGAATGAAAACTATGATTTGAAGTGTTCATCCACACGAAAGGAGCGCACTGCTGAACTCATTTGTTCACTTAAATGATTGAAATACATGTTAATATACTGATTTTATTCGTTATTATCCAAAATGTGAAAACAAATAAATCAAACTTAACTCGAAAGTACCTTATTATTCCGGGCTTATTTTATTTGCATCAATGAACATTACGGGTAATTTGCAATAAACCAGTTGCTTCAAAAAATTGTTTTGGTCATTTTTAATGACTAAGTTTAAACCGAAGACTTAAAATCAACTTTTCCAATCATATTCATGCTAAAAAGACATTAAATTTTAACTTCGCAACATATAAACTCCTTGGAAAGGTTATTATAAAGTATAGTTTTCAAAACATTTGAATTGTTTTGGTCATTTTTAATGAGTAAGTTTAATCTATTTTTCAAATCATATTTATACTAAAAAGAAATTAAATTTTGGACTATGCAATATATAAATGTTTCATAAAGCAATATTTGTTTTTATACAATATATAAGGTAGAGGGGTAAAACAAGAATGGTTGTCACATTTCAGAATGAAATATATTAAGTTCAATTCGCTTTAAAAAGTTTTTCTGTCAACTGCTACTTTTTTTCTTTTTTTTTTTTTTTTTTTTTTTTTTTTTGTTTTGTTTTTAATATATATATCTTTTAACAAGCATACACAATATATGCTCAGTTCCATATTAAATAGTTTCTCAAATTATTTAAAGCACTATTAATTAGTTCGCAAGATTAACACATATATTGAATTCTTTGTTATGCGTTTAAAGTAATACAGGTAATGATCAGTGTCGTGGAGGCGATTTATAGATATTTAAAAAGTCGAGGTCAATCGAACTCTTTATATAATATACATTTTTACTTTGTGAAAACTGATCAGTGTCACAGAGGCGATTTATGGATATTTTGGAATTGAATTATAGATATTAAAAAATAATCAGAGTCGGCTGAACTCTTCATTTAATATACAATAATCAGTACGATTATTGATCAGTGTCACAGGGGCGATTTATGGAGATTTGAATTATAGATATCAATAAATCGAATTATGGATATTTGAATTATAGATATTTAAAAATGAATTATAGATATCTATTATTAGTGTCGAATTATAGATATCAATAATTAAATTATAGATATTAAAAAATGAATTATAGATATTAATAATTCGCACTATTTATTAATATCTATAAATGACTAAATACCGAAGTTACTGTGAATTTAAATTCTGCATATGCGCATTTCGACAACTTGTGTCTCTTCAGTGCAAATAAAATCTAAACGTTTGAAAGACCATAAACTCAAAATGTTTGAAAACTGATAGAGAACAAATAACCAATAACTAAATACCGAAGTTACTGTGAATTTAATTTCTGCATATTCGCATTTCGACAATTTATGTCTCTTCAGTGCAGATAAAATCTAAACGTTTGGAAGACCATAAACTCAAATATGTTAAAAATCTGATACAGAACAAATAACCAATATGATCTAAATGTAAAGCCAAAATCATCTAAGGACAGAGCTTTGCATGAGGGAGATACTCCTTGGTTTTCAACAAAATTAACAAAAATTTAGATATTGTAAGGTTCCAAATACAATCGGCTTTCGGGTCAGAACCGAAGTACTGACTACTGGGCTGGTGAATACCCTCGGGGACTGAAAGTCCACCAATATGATCTAAATGTAAAGCCAAAATCAGCTAAGGACAGAGCTTTGCATGAGAGAGATACTCCGTAGTTTTCAACAAAATTTACAAAAATTTAGATATTGTAAGGTTCCAAAAAGAATCGGCTTTCGGGTCAGCACCGAAGTACTGACTAATGTAAATAAATGATTTATTGATATTTAAAAGTGATTTATAGATATCTATAAATCATTTATTGATATCTATAATTCATTTATAGATATCAAAAGGGAATAAATAGCGAATAAATTCCACAACGGCTTTCCATAATAGTACTCGGAGGTTAAGACTATAAATTCAAGTCGAAGTATTAATGACGGTTTTTTTAAACAGGTCTGCGATCTATAGAATCAATAATATATTAAGAGGTTAAGAATATACATACAAGTCAAAGTTTTTTACAGAATCCATATTGTACCAAGAGCTTTAGAATACAGATACAAGTCGAACTAATTTTTACAGAATCCATATTGTACCAAGAGGTTTAGAATACATATACAAGTCAAAATATTAAGGAATGCTCGAATATAGGCCAAGAAGACTCTAATATCTATTGAATCAAAAGTGTTCCGACAGTATGAATACACACCCCAGTCGAACTATCTCTGCATGTTCGAAACCAAGCAGAGGTGAGAAAGTTTTCACTGATTCAAGTCCACTAAAAAGTAATAATAAACTTTTAATGGATGATCCAGCAAACATTTTCTGAAAATCTCGTCAAATTCCATCCATTGGTTTAGGAAGTTAGGAACATTGCATATCAGTACCAGTCCTAACAATTAATGGCAAAGTAGATGCTCGGCTATGGGAACCCCCTAATTTGGTCAGATCAAAATTTGAATTAAAGGTGCTCAATCGGAACATGTGATAGAGATTCTCTGAAAATCTCATTAAATTCAATTAATTTGTTAAGGAAGAGTAGCGGATTTCAAGTCCGTTTTTGCTCTGGAAACCCCTCCCCCGAATGGTTAATAAATCTAAAAAAAAAGTTGCACTATTTCATCATTTGATAAAGATTCTCAAAAATGTCCCTCATATTTCATTCAGTGTACCTTGCCTACTATGTTCTTGGTTCCTAAGCTTCACAAAAATCCCTACAAAAATCGTTTTATTTCGGCGCAAAGTAATTGTAAAACTGCTTACTTGCCTTTCCATTTAACCAGTGCACTTGGAGGAGTTATATTAAATACTGTGAAAAACTCTTGTGTAAATTACATTATTTTAGAGTATGGAAATTTAGTTAAATTACAATCAATAAGTCATAATTTTTCTACACTTTATACCAAATTTTACTATAAATTTAGTTTCTGAATATGACCATTTCGACGACTCGTGTATTTATTTTAATTATTTGTTTTATCAAAAAGAAAGGATTCTTCTCTAATATTATTTACAACAATTATTGCTTCTGGATATTTGATGGTATTATTAAGGCACTCAATTTTTTGCTGGACAACATATTTTTTCGCTTTTGCAACATTGTTTATCAATAGGTCATTAATATTCCCATTGGTACAAATTGTGTACCTCTCATTTCAGATCTCTCTCTGTTCTGTAACGAACGGGACGTAATGAAAAAACTACAAAATGGAACCGGACAAAACAGTAATAGACTTTCCCTTTTCCTCGTTCTTGATTCGGTATTTGTTTCCCGATGTATCTATTTTCAATGATAACAGCAAGTATATTGACGATATCGTTACAATCCCAAGTTTAAGAAACTGTCGACATCATTTACCCACAAGAATTTAATAAAGGTTACAATGATTCAAAATACTACCGTTTTCTTGATCTATCGTAATTGATTCTGGTAAAATAAAGACTAAAATTTATGATAAAGGGGATGATCTTGATTTCACTATGTCTGATTTCCCTTTTGTTGACGGTCACGTTCCTGTAGCTCTGTTGCAGTGCATATATCTCAACTATTACGATTCGACATGTTTTTCTACTCATGTCAACTTTAATGAAAGTAGCCTTACTATCACAACCAGACTTTTACAATGGGGTTACAGATTTTATAAATTGTTGTATTCATTTAAGAAGTTTATATAAGATATGAACATTTTATAATAAAATATGGCGTTCCTCGCAAACAGCTTATTATTAAGGGCATTTCCCATCCTTATTTTTACGGAAATTTTATTAAAAAAATACCAGAAAATAATAATAACTAGCACGTAAATTAACGTTATACTATTCGCTGGTTTAGGAAAAGTTTTGGATGGCAATTCAATACCCCCTACCCCCATACGATGAATAGCAAAGTCCATGTTTCGCTAGAAACCCCCAAAAATTGGTCAAATCAAAAACTGAAATGGGAGATACACTGTGTTATCATAGAAAAAGGATTCTTTGACAGTTTTATCAAATTTAATTCATTAAACTTTAGAGTAGTTGAGTACATAAAGGTCGGACAAACGGATTGACACTATATACCCCATTTTTTCCAAACAGGGGTGTAATGAAACAACGTCAGAATTTCTTTTTTTTTAACAACAACAAATTTCTTTTATTGCACTTAATATGGCTGTTACATTCATACCTTACTGTTACAGCTTCACTAGCAAGGTTCCCTGTATTGTTAATGCCTCAGATAGCAGGGTCTATCTAAGGTAACATATACATAATATTGTTAGTGTTACATTTTGATGATGTACAAAAATATTCCGGAACTATAAATTTCTTTACGACTCTATAAATATTTATGTTGTATTTTCTTCCGTCTAACGGTACATATCCAAACAAATACCGTTACAAATATGTAAGTAAAATTATAATTAATATAATATAGAAAGAGTGATAAAGTTAATAACATTCTAAAAAATATCGTAATCAAATGAAAATAAAATTCATCTGGTGTACACTTCACAGAATTTTTGGGACGAGAGGCATAAAGTCATGTCCCTACGCTACAGTAATAAAAAAAAACACAGAAACACCGTTATTGACAGAAAATAAGAAAATGGAATTAATATCAGTATTCATTTTAATGTATTTTAATTTAGACATAACCAAGTTGAAATAGTTAAAGCTAATCCAAAATATTGATGATACAAACAATCATAAATCCACCCCCTTAATCTATGACTACATTGTCATTAACTTATTTTATTTATTTGCATAGTATTGCCCAGACAAAAATGTCTAATGTTTAACTATTAATTAGTTTCATGAAGGTATTGATAAGTTTCTGTGTGAGGGTTCCAATCTGGTTACCATTATAAAGTAGCGCCTCATAACCTGATTTAAATTCTCTTTCAAAGGTTGAAAAAATGTAAACTTCTTTGATCTTTAGATCCTCCGATAAATAATGAGCTTTAAAAATTACGAACATGATGATAGTCAGTATATAATTAAAATCATAATACTTCTCATTATTTATTTTGTACCCACATTCCAATACATTTAAAGAAATGATGTGATGACCTATTTTCAAATCATCTAATAAGGATTGGATCTTTTCCCTGAATGAATTTAAATATTTACATAAAACAAAAGAAAATGCTCATAGTCCTCTATGACATTACAAATATGACATATTGGACTTTCTACTACTTTCCATCTGAATAAGAGTTGTTTACATGGTAGTATGGAATGTAGTAGCTACCATCTGAAAATTTCTAATTTGTTATCCTTTAAATAAACAAAAATAAAATTTAACATATGTTTTATTTTTATCAAAGTGTTGTCTGCTTTTAATACTGTACTCCACTTATTAAAGCCAATAGGTGTCTCCTTACCTTTATTAATTAAGATTCTATATATTTGTTTTGAAGTCATTTCATTTAAGCATATCAGAAAGCTCTTTATATTTTTCAATGTAATTTGTGAATTGATAAACATCTGAGTTTTTTTTTGGGGGGGGGGGATTCTTCTCTTTGTAATATCTGTATTCAAAGTTTAGGAATGGATTTTATCAATTTAGTGTAATCTGCAAACCAATTTCATTGTTTTGAAAGTGTTGCCAATATAACATTTTGATTGATTTTCCCAGAATCATCAATAATGTTATTGATATAAACAATATTGTCTTTTATCCAATTTTTGTAAATAAGGCATTTACCTTTAAATTTTATATATTTATTTCCCCCAAATAATCTGTTGTCTTATATGTCTAAAAGTCTTTCGCTTGTTTGGCCTTTGTCCATGATTTAATAATTCTTAAATAAATAATAGGGCATACTTTGCAAGGTTATCTATTAATGACAAATCATCAAAATTCATTTTAAATATCAAAAAATTCTGTCCATGTTTATCTAAGTAAAATTGTGGAATTATTTTCCAATTTACATCTGTCTCGTGCTCATTGTTACTTATTGGTCTTTTAACCCAACTTATGTTAATTGTATCTATATAGTTATCCAAATCTGTCATTTTTAACCCTCCATCCTCAGAATCTAAACTCAGTATTTTTCGTTTAACTTCTTCAGATTTGTTGTCCCAAATAAAATTAAAAATAAGCTTTTTGAATTTTGTAAGGTACTCATTACTAATGTCAGACACAGATATGACATAAGTTATGTTTGGTGAAATCAGTGACTTAACAATTGTAACCCTCCCTAACATTGTCAATTGTCTTTTCGCCCAGTCTTTGATAAGCTTTTTTGATTTATCGTATTGTCTTTCCCAATTTAACTTCATACATTCAGCTTTGTCATGTCCAAAATAGATTCCTAAACATTTGATTGGCTTTATCTCCCAGTTTATGTTTTCAAAATTATCACGACTTGATTTCAACTTGCCTAACCAGATACCTTCTGTCTTATTTCTATTTAATTTTAGTCCTGATAATGATCCAAAAATTTCTATAATATTAAGAGCTAACGATACATCCTGCTTAGAACTTACAAATAATGTGGTATCATCTGCTAACTGGTTTATCTTTACAGTATGATTTTTACTATCCCATTTTATTTGAAATCCAATGAATTTTCCCTCCTTTCTTATTCTACAAGCTAGAATTTCCACAGCTATCACGAAAATTATCGCGCTTGCTGGGCACCCCTGTCGTATCCCACGTTGACAATAAAAGGGGTTGGATACCCATCCATTATTATATATACAACCTTTAATATAAGTATATAGCGTTTCTATCTATTTTAGCATACCTTCTTGGAAACCAAATTTTCTTAGATCACAAAACATGAAATCCCACTCAATAGAGTCAAAAGCTTTTGAAAAATCTAGAAAAATTATACCCCCTCAACATTAAATCTGTGAATAGTCGTTAATATCCTGGATTTGTCTGACATTAAATCCTATGTATCTATTGGATATAAAACCATTCTGATCAGAATGTATAAATTTATGAAGTAAAGGTTTTAATCTTTGTGCAAGTGTATATGCAATTATTTTAGTATCTCCATTCAGTGATGTGATAGGGCAATGCTTATCCAAGATATAAGGATCATTCTCTTTATAAATAAGACTTATTATTCCGAGTCTTTCAGTCAATTCTTTATTTTCATAACATGTATTAAATACTTTAACTGCCAAATCGTTGAGGTGTTTCTAAAATGTTCTATAGAATTCTACAGTTAATCCATCCGTTCCAGGAGATTTATTTAATTTCATTTTAAAAACTGAGGTTGTACATTCTTCTATTGTTAGTACCCCCTCTGCTACACTACTTTATTCTTTTGAAAGTGTAAGGTTGACTTTTGTTTTTTCTATGTATTCAACGTCAGAATTTCAGTGTGAAGAAAAATGATTTGAACAAAAGGAGTTGAGTATATAAGGCTGAACAGGCGAAAGGATTGACACTACAATGTTTTTATAGCAGGGACATAACGAAACAACGACGGCTTTTGTGAGAAAAAAAAAGATTTCAGCCGAATACAGTAGAATAAATCGTAAGAACCCAGGGACTTTGAAAAATCATATTGATAAAACGTAAAACAGAGTTTCGCTTAAAAAGTACGTACCCTACAATAATTGCTGTGTTATTAATTTTTTCCCTGTCTCTGTTTTGTGATTCTTTTCTTTTTGATGCTCTAGTTCCCGATTCATTACTCAGCGTAGAAGTAATACTTCCCAAAGATGTTGTAGACTGGGCTGAAATTAGAAAATCATGTATTCAATTTTTCTTTTCTGTTGCGAGTTTGAACCCGGTTAGACCATTTTTAAATGTTTGATGCATTCGGTTTTAAGATGGCGGATAAAGTTTAATTCAAATGAAACAAATGCAACAAATAGATTACTATTTGTTCAAGTTATGTGGTGAATCTACTTCGAGAATTTAACATCAAGACAAACATTTGTGAAGAAACAAAATACAATTTGAGCATAAATATACAGCAAACTATAAATTTATAAAAAAAATGTCGGCGCATATGACAAATGACATGATATAGTTTTTTAATAAAACCCGTTTTGATGGTGTAGCAACTGTCATCACTGAATATAACTTGAAAGAACGAAAATGAAAATAAGTTATTAGTCCTTGATAGACGAGTAAATACTAATAATCAGACGTTAAATTGTCCCCTCCCCTACCTTAAGCCAAAAAGGACAATACAAGTTGACCATTAATTATTAATAGAATAATAAGATAATTTGCTACGTGTATAGAAATGAAGAAAAATTGCACATTTCGTTTCCTGCATTACCAATTAACTATCTGGTTATTTGGTCCTGCCTTTCGATTTCCATCAAAACTAGAACTTTCTTTTTTCATATCTAGCCAAACATTTAGGCCAACATTTTCATTTTACAGTTCTTTTATAGACCGTATCTATCCACATATAAATTCAAACGGTTGCTCCCTTAAAAAACATTATGCATTTAAAATAGCCATTGGTACTGTTTTTGTTTCTGTTCAATATATATATATATATAGAATCTATCCTTTCAAATCGTTGTTTATCATAGTTTTACTGTCGAAAGGGTTAAACTTTAAAAGTTCCAGCTTAAGGAAGAACTTTGATATGTAACCCTTGAGACAGTATGCTCTATATACATTACAGTTATGGTGTACTTGTTTTTGAGAGAATTTCTCATATGAATGCACAATAAAAGCATTGTTCCATTGCTGTGTTTTACCATGTATTTGTAGAGATTTTGTCTCATTTGCATTTACTCCATATCCCTTCATTGTTAATTTAAGACAGGAGTTTATCTCTCCTGCAGTGTGGAGTCCGTAAAAAGATTCCCCGTGAGAGAGATGTATGCTCTATATACATTACAGTTATGGTGTACTTGTTTCTGAGAGAATTTCTCATATGAATGCACTATCATTCTTTCAAATTTTGGCTTTTTACTTTTTTGTAATTCAAAAATGTTTTTCTGACCACCTGTTTATTGTGCCCACGTCTCATGATTTTATTAAGCCAAGTTTTCTTACAATTGGCTCGATGAGTGCCCTGTGGTTGTTTAAATGTTGTGATCGTCCTCTACTAGTCTTTTTGTCGGGAAATTGATTGTAAGAACACTTTGCCAGTTAAGTTTATGTTTGTTGACGATCCCGCATCCATGGATCAAAGGATAAAAAAACATGGATGTAGCGTTGCTCAGCAATTAGCAATGAATACCGCTCAAACCGGTGCTAGGGGCCGTCTTGAACTTGCTATGAGGTATGAGTAATGCTCATTGTTGAAGGCCTCATAGTGACTTCAAGATGAAGAACAACAATAAAAGCGTTGTTCCATTGCTGTGTTTTACCATGTATTTGTAGAGATTTTGTCTCATTTGCATTTACTCCATATCCCTTCATTGTTAATTAAAGGTATATTTTTCTATTTGAAAATAAGTTCATGACCTTTTCAATATCCAACGAAATCGCGAGATAAATTTATGCACATGTTGGAGGACACCTTGATCTTTTATGGAATGAAATTGACGAGAACAGCAAAAGAATTAGAGAAAAGCGGCTTTGCAATATTGCTTTTTCCACGAACTGATTATTTTGGTTTATATTATCTAATAATTCTTTGCTTTGCATATCTAGTCATTCTTGTAGAGATATTTTGAATATTTTATTCATTTTCTAACATTTATACCATAACTCCACACAAGATAATTGGTTTGAGTTATAAAGCCTTTCTAGCAAAATACATACCAGTGGTATCGCCTTCCTCTTCTACATGTAACATTTGTTTAAAAGTATCAAATCCAACATTACAATTGTAGCTAACATTCAGGTCACGGTTCTCCAAATGTTTGATATGCAGATAAAATCCGTCGTCCGTGACATAGGAGACATACTTTTTGGGAAAGATCGATACATCATTAATAGCTATCAAACCTTGGTCTGGACCCCCAAACCAACGTCTTGTGCAGGGATGTGTACAGTGTTTAAATGTAGATCCGTTACAATATAAGGTGACATCATTCCCAATGTTAACGGTTTTATTAATCATGGTCCATGTTACTGAAACCATGAATAATTTATCGTTGATAAAGCATATCTCATAATAAAGTATAGCATGCAACATTTAGATAATTATTAATTTCATAACAACACAAACTTAAACACAAATTTGGTTTTAGCTTAGGATGGTAAAGGCTTATATCACTGCAATGTGTTTGCCGTTTCATTAGTGTTGCTGTTCTGAAAAGGGCTGATATGTGTCGTGCTTCTTGAAATCGTTACTTTAGAACTGATATTCTATTTCTCGTACATCTGTAATCGCCTAAACCCCTCCGCCGCACAACCTTTATTGTTTTTCGGTTTATATTGAATCATATAGTACAGCATTAAGCGGATCTGGTGAGATTTCCGTCGGTTGAAACCTTTTTTCTGTAGCAAATTTTGTTCAGAATTTATCACATAACATTTGGTATAGTTCTTTGGAGACTGGATCCGCCTGAGAGTATATAAAGCTAAGAATTATAGTTTTGTTTCATAATTGCAAAATCAAGTTTACTTTTTAAAACTTTATTTCTTAAACTTAACGTATTATTTCCTAACTCAGCCAGATTCATTCCTTTTAAGTTGATACTAAAGGGGATATTTCCATATTTCAGCATATGACAAATGGCATAATACAGTTTTTGAATAAAACCAGTTTTTATGGTGTATCAATTTTCATCATTGAGTACAACTTGAAAAGGGAAACTGAAAATAAATAATTAGTCCTTGATAATACTTGTATTCAGATGGTAAATTGTCCCTCCCCAACACTATTGACAAATATTTTGACTGATTTTACCAGAGTCAGTCGTTTTTTTTTTTTTTTGACTTAGAATGTTTGAACACAGTTGAGAATGACTGTGCTGAGTTGAATCAACGCTCATCAGTCTTTTTCAACACTAGTTTTGACTGAAAATGACTGATCAGAGTTGGGTCAACTCATTTCAGTCAATCTCAGACTTTACTTGTGTTGTAAATTTCTGACCAGTGTTGAGTCAACTTTGGTCAGTCATTCTCAACACTACCTGTGTTGTAAATGACTGATTTTTGTTGAGAGGGTCTTTTCGGTGTTGAGTCAACGCTGATCAGTCATTTTCAACGCTACCTGTGTCGTAAAAGACTGATCCGTATTGAAAATGACTCAACATCGGACAGACATTTTCAACACGGGTCAGTCTTTTATCTGCACTGAAGAGACATAAGTTGTCGAAATGCGCATATGCAGAATCAAAATTCACAATAACGTCGGGATTTAGTTATATATTTTACAGCACAGGAAGTGTTGAGAACGACTGATCAGTGTTGATTCAACACTTAACAGACATTCTAAACAGATATCAGTCATTTACAACACAGGTAGCGTTTAGATTGACTGATCGGCGTTTACTCAACACTGGCAAGACTTTTACAACACTGACAAGCAATTTAGAACAAAAGTAAAGATTTTTATTCATTTAATCCATATATTTATTTTTTTATGTATTTATTTTATTTATTTTTTTTAATTACTTATGTTATAGATTTCATTTATATTTTTGTGAATATTTATTTATGTTCATTTCTTATTTAATTTTATTTATGTTTTTATTATTTATTTCTTCATTGTTATATATAATAACTCTTCACATTCCTGGCTTTTTATATGTTCCTGTATCGTTTGAAGGACAAACTAAAACTGAGTAGATGAATATACATATAACCGTTCCAGACCATACCTTCGACCTGGAATGATTTTGTGAGTATCGCGAAAATTTTCAAATGATATGCATGAAAATTTTTGTAGACCCGCTCTTTGTCACGTTTCTTCAGAATAAAAATTAAAAAATAATTATATTTATGTTTTCTTTACTTTAATTTCCGAAACAATGACTCTTCCGTACAGAAAGTAACATAAAACCAGAGACATATAATTAATTATATGTCTATGCATATAATTCACAAATCGAACAAATTGATAATCACGGTAAATACATTTGTATTCTTTACCAATTAACAAAACTGCAGTTCACACTTTCGATTTCGTTATAGAGCCGATATTTTCATCGATTTTAATATTTACAGACCCTCAGTCTCAACTCTTCAACAGTTCAAGAGTTCAAACATGTACACGTCGGAGTTATGTCCATCGGGTTGATATTGAGGTCTTAATGTCTTAACCCGTTAGGGTTTATTTGTGCAAATAAAGTTATTTATACTCTTTTGCATAATTGAATATTTTATGTGATTTCAAAATTTTGTGTCCGCCAAAGATATGGTAATAATGGCCAATTTTGTTCTGTTATAATTCCTTTTTTGGTTTACTGGTTGATCTAGCAAACGATTGTGTATTGCATATGTTCTGTGTGGCAGAGACATTTAAACGTGTAAACTTGTAAATGTATGTCTATGTCTGTAACGGTTGGTGCTTGACATGTAATGTCTAAATAAGTCAAATATTGGAGCTTAATATCTTTTGATATCCGTTTACTTGATCACCATTTGTCTTGTTGATTTCAAAAGGTTAAAGTTTAGCTATTTAGAAGAAAAACAATTTATGCAAAGTATGTCTTGGCTTGTTTACTTTCAATGCATGTAAATTCTGTGAAATCCAGACACGTAAGTCCCACTTGGCATATTTAATGTTTTACATATATTTATTTGCAATAGCGAATATAATATAATCTCAAACGAATAATATCTTTTCCATTTTATCTTTACCTTTGAAAATAGATAATAAATGGCAATAATGGATGTTGCTTTGTTGTATGAGGTTCTTACAGATTTCCAATTTTGCCTACTGTAACCAGGGACTATACATTACTGTCCCTTCTGTGAGCGAATAGTTACTGATTGTTCGATTATTTTGGTTTATATTGAACTTTAAGGCAACAATAGCACTGGCGGATACCGAGGGCATCCTGAAGCTTGAAAACACTCCTTTTGTAGAAAAAAAAATATTCGTGCAGAAGTTGGACACATATTAACAAAAAAAAAAACAAAAACAAAAAATGACCGAAATCTTCTTTTAAAAAGGCTGGATGCACCGGTGAGCAAACTCAAAAGAAAAATTCTAAGAATAGGAAGTTATTTCACTACAGTATTAGTACACCCTTTTCTGTTTAAGTAATCCAATGTGCAATTACATACACAGGTTAAGTATATTCATAAAGTTTCATTTTGCGATTTTCTCGAACTGTTCGTTTTGTATGCATTGGTCTTTAAATTTCATTTACCCGGGGTCAATATATTAAACCATAAGCTGTCAAATTTAAATGATCGGGAGGCCAAGGAGATGCAGGGAAAGGTAGGGGATTTAAATTATAGGTATTTTACGTAATTTTGCCTAATGTAAGCAGAAATATGACAGAAATTGTTCAAGTAATAACCCCGTTAGCCCCGTTGCATTAGCCCCGTTGTTTATAAGAAAACACTGGGCACATCCCCTAAAATATCTCTGTTTTATTGTTAAAGAAGAGGTCACTAGGGTTATACCATCATCTTGGCAACTTCCCCGCTGTTGTACCAACTGATAGTACGGCATTATTAATATATTGACACTCGATCTTAAGCAACTACCAGTTTTCATGTAATGCCTTCAAAAGTTGCCTACTACAATATCACTGGAGTCGAAATGAGTATCGAGAATTTCCTTGTTTACGTGAATGCCATTTATTTCAAAAGAATTGATTCGATTATGTGTCTTATTTACGTCAATGTGCACCTTTTTGCAGTCCATTTGTTATTGATTTCAATAAGGCATTTAATCGAGTCGCATCAATGACATAAATAGGGAAATTCTCGATACGCACTTCGGCACCTTTGAATATGAATTATTTTGTAAATAAATGATTTAATCTTGGCCCCAGTGAAAATAAAACTATATTTTAACCTTACTTGTCATGAAAATAAATAATTTGATTTTGATTTGAAGAATAAATTTTTTGTTGCAGATGCAAATGAATATTTTGATATGTAAGTTGATGAAAAAATCAATAATTTGTTCGAGATTTTCATGAAAATAAATAATTTTCAAGACAAAATCGCCCAAGGTCGTCCCCTTAGATCATCCTTTATAGCAAAGAAGGCGGTGTATTTTTATGAGGTTTTCCGTCAGAAAAACTTCATATTGCTGTCGAAATTGAAATTATCCCGAGTACAATTACGTCTTTAGATTATAATTAAATTGCACCAAAATTGTTTGTTTACTTGACGATATCTTTCCAAATATGACTTTAAACATGTATCTATGAAGACAGTGTATTTATGTGAGCATCATGAAAACGAGAATGAAAAGAACAGAGGAATATATTTCTGTGGAATAATCAATGGTGTAAAAAGGGCGCATGTTGTATATAATACACAAAACTTTGTTGTGTAGCATTTCATGACAACATTACCTGAACGACGTTCGTATCATAATATTGAATGTTCAGATGTAATCCAAAAATGTGCCCTGTACGTGAATCGGGTGTCCAGGTGTTTTATACAAATTGTTTTTTGTTTTCAATAGATCAAAAGACCTGTCCGCAGACTTTATTAATGAACTATACCATTTGCAAGACTAGAAAGATTTTCAAGATTTGAATACAAAATGTATATTGTACGGACTTTGGCTGAAATTTTACGGACTCCCAGGATGGACTACTGTCGCCAAGAACTACCTGAACATAACAAAAATAGTTCTGTTAAAAAAATAGTCTAATACATGTACTGATTATGCATGTGCAAGGTTTATCGTCAAAATTGGTCTCCCTCTTTCTCTCTATTTTTGTAAAATTTATTTTCTTTGAAATTTTTGTATTTTCTTTGAAACATATTACATTCTTTTTTTTAAACTCAGCAGGAAAACCTCTTTTTTTCAACTCAACAGGAAAAACCAAATAGCAGTGCTCTGTACTTTGATTTATACTGGTCAAAACAGTGAAACGAATTAAAAGGTATGCAATGACGTAATGAACAAAGAAAATACAATATCTCATATAGACGAATCCATAAGGGGGGATGGTCCAAGAGTTGGAGCACCCTTATCTGGACATATTTTAAAACATAAAAAACAATAAATGGCCTTTTGAGGACGTTTATTGTAAATTAGGCATGAGCTAGTTAACGTTAATTGTACTAATACCCGCCACGGTGGTATTGAAGGAGTAAACGAGAGTGCTTGTCGTGGTTTATAAAAAGATCTATATCGAAAAATATGTCTCTGTTTCTATATAATTAAAGGAGTGGACAGGGAGACAGGGACGGGAGAACGGATTAATGGGAGAAGAAAAGGAGGAAAACAAAAGGGAGACCGGGAGAAAGGAGGGAGGGGGATAGAGGCGCGCTCAGTCAAATTGTCAAATAGGCACGAGGTAGTTAACGTAAATTGTAATAATGCCCGACACGGTGGTATTGAAGGAGCAAACGAGAATGCTTGTACATGTATATTGAAAAATATAGATAATGATGAAAAATATTTCTCTAATTCTGTATATTAATTAAAGAGATGGATAGGAAGACTGAAGGAGAAAAGGAAATAGAGACGGGAGAAAGGAAAAAAGAGATAGGGAAGGGTTAAAGGAGAAAAGGGCCAAAAAGGGACAAAAACAAAAGGAAAACTGGGAGACAGGAGAGAAGGGGGAGAAAGAAAAGACGCCAGAGTCCGCCCCCTCATAAATGGTAAAAAATAACCAGTCAAAAGTAGCACACTTCCGGGTTAGTTCAAGGAAAAAATAAAAATTCGAAAAGCTCGAGCAGTAGCATATGGCTGTCAACTACAGTCCAGAGAAACACGTTCGAGTCACTACAACATTGATTTATGACACCCTCGGGCTAAATAACACCTGGTCAAGGTGACGGATGAGTGATGTCTTGACCACTTGTTTATTACATTTTGTTAATTGGATAGATGTTGCATCATTCTACCAGTAGGTGGCTTCCCTTTTCTTATGTTTAATACACTAACAATTTAACTCTGTAGATACCACAAAAATCAGAAAATCAGAAATATATATTTAAAAATAATCCTTTAAAGTCAAAATCCACCATAATCGTATTTGCATATGCAGAAAAAGAACTCAATGTATAAATATTTTTTCATCAATCATGTTCACTTCTTTTATATTATTAACTTAAACCGTTACCCTGATATCGGTCCATACAAACACCAAAGAATTACCTGCCAGAAACATTAATAAAGGATTAAATACACTAAATTAAGAGTTATAAAAGGTTTTTTTTTCTGTGAGAGTAAACCCTTCGCAACCCTTCAACCCCCAGTTTTCATAACAGCTATACTGTAAGAAGAGCAAGCACATTGCTAAACATACTAAAATAGTAAGTATAGCCTATTTTCACAAGACGCGCTTATCTTCATTTTATTTTTTTACTAAGCAGACTGTGTTCGTGTTTATGCCTTTGCTCATCATTGAGCTCATTATTGAGTTTACCCTCCACACGGACACTTTTAATGTAGACTTTCTAGATAGGAAATCTCGCGTAATTGAAGGCGGAAACGATCCCCACGGATATTAGTTAGAAGGAATACTGGATCTCTAAAATTATTGAAATAAATGTATACCACATAAAACACAAACTATTTATGAATTTCAAATTGAAGTGCATTTAAATTTTTCCTGTATGACAATTCTTTAACTAAATTTTAATTGACGAAAAACAATTAATCTGGAGTGCTACAAATAGATTAAATATAAATCACTCTTAACTCAACAGTGTTCATTAATTAGAACAGAACAGAACAGAATTTTTATTTGGTTTAAAATCCAATATACGTAAGATTGATACCAATACATACAAAACGTCACAAACAAGTTATTATTACTAAAAACATAGTAGCCCTGTAAGTTTATTAGTGATTCCCTCTCAGTGTATTGGTGTATTGATTTTTTCCATATATAAACAAATCTGTTATCGGAGTGAACACGATTCAAAAGTCTCGTATTGTATAGGTTAACCCAAAAGATGCGTATTGTCCCAAATGTATGCACTTCGGATTTTCAACTCGCATGCATGGATGCAGTTGCACTGCCTTCTCTCTGAGAGTTCTGTAAAACTGGATATTGGAGAAGATGGGATGGAGGGCTGTAGAAAGCTGAAAGATTTGTGGGAATTCTGGGATAAAGAGGTGCGAGATAATGAGTTGACAGGTGGTAGAAAGGAGATGGGTTGGGTGGGAGAAAACACTCGCAGCTCTTCCTCCTTTACTAGTACTAGACATTCTTTACTGCTTTAGCAAGAAAACTCTATGTTCTGCTAAGACTGAAACTATCATATGGTAAATGATTAGACATAAGGTTACAAAACCTGTCTAATTGCAGAACTTCAGATTTGTAAAAAAAAATAAAGGAATGAATTTATTATGTATGCATAAGGACGAATCTTATGTCTCTGGCCCAGTGTGCTGTCGAAATTTCTAACGTTCCTGCTGGGTGCACAGCAGAAAAAAGAAAAGAAGTAAACAACCTTTCTTCTTCTTCTTTATATCAATTGACTGCAAAATTTGGTTGAGCTCGACCAGAAATCTGTCATACAATCTTAAAAAAGACAAGCCAAGTAGTAGGTAGATTTTTTAAGCTTATACAACTGACTCTCAAACTCAAAGTAAACCCACAAAGAATATATTAAGACAGAGACATATCATTATATTTCTCTGACTAAGGCAGTCATTCCAACACAGCTCGATTGTACACATGGAGTTGCTTACAAATTGCCATTTTTGTCCTGCTGTAGATAAATAACAAAATACCGAAGTTACTGTTAATTTAATTTCTGCATATGCGCATTTCGACAACTTATGTCTCATCAGTGCAGATATAACCAAAACATTTGGAAGTCAATAACCCGAAAAACATGTAAAAGCTGATAGAGAACAAATAACCAAAAGGGTCTAAATAGAAAAGCCAAAATTCAGCTAAGGACAGAGCTATGCATGAGGGAGATACTCTTTAGTTTTAAACAAAATTTTATAAAATTTGGATATTGCATATTTCAATAAAATCGGTTTTCGGGTCAGCACCGAAGTACTGACTACTGGGTTGGTGAATACCCTCGGGGACTAACAGTCCACCAGCAGAAATAACTGTCAGGAATGCATAGTTTTTGTTTTAAGTCAATTTTTTGTTCACAAGGATAATTTTTTTCTGCTTCTTTTTATGGTTATCAGATATACAATAACTCTCTATTAAAAGGGTGGAAGTACTGGATTTCTTGTTTCTAAAAGATAATTTTGATATTTAATATTTTTTATTTATATTTTCTGTCTTTTAATTTCACCTGAAAGCCCGGTCCAATTTCGATTTATATGAGATTTTTTTTAGTTCAAATGATAGCTTATTTTTGTGGGTTTTCCATGTTTCAAGGTAAAATTATACAGTTAATATGTTGCATATTGCATTTACAATATACAACCATGTCATGCCTGCGGGTGTACGACTGACGCTTAGGACATGTAGTTATCAATAATTTGTGTGCAAAAGTCAGCGACAGCGACGTCTTTTCTGTGTATTGTATGCAAATTCAGTGACATTGAACTTTAAATAGAATGTAATAAAATATTAATTGATATTTATTTTCATATACATTTTTTATGTAATTTTATAGCAATGGAATCGATATGTGTACGAAATCACACAATCCGATTATTTTCATGTATTACGGAATAACTTAATATACTAGTATATAAATTGTACCTTTTTCGTGTTTTCAAAATCGACGAACTCGGTTGGCTATTTAGCACATGAGTTGAACTGGACACCAAAATTTCTATCATATTCACGTGATTATGGAGTTGTCTGTGATTTTTTATTCACTTTTGATAAGGCAGTCCTAAATCAATTCTATGTTTAACGTCACCCGCCCTCGTAGGTTTTTGAAAAATCATGAAAATAAAAAACAAACAAAAATTTCGTAATGTCCACAAATTATCAGCTAACAGTTGTGATCCGTCACTTATTGAGCAGTCGGTTATGAAACTGGTGAAAAACTTGAAAAAGAAATTGGAATGAAATGTTTTATGTCAGTCAAGAATTTAAAATAAAAATGAGAAATCTCTACTAGAGCATATTTATGCATTATAATTTGTTAAAGATAATTGCAAATGATTTGTTTGAAATCTTTGTTTGTTTTATTTCTCCCTCCCTCCCTCTTAGCTTTCGAGGTTTACGTTGACGTTAAACATAGAATTAATTTAGGACGGCCTAATGCACAGGTTACGTAATTGTCTGCTTGTTTTACTCAAGCCGGATGACTTAAAGGACGACGGCGTTACCAATGTTGGGTATTGAGGTGTTCTGGGCTCCACCTTTTTTTAACGTGGGGATCCGCGCTCCAACACTAGGGCTCAAGGCTCCAACACTAGGGCTCCGATCTTCCGTGACTCACAGTGCTCTGGGATCCATTTACTAGGCACTGGACTCTCGGAGATCTGTGGAGCGCGTGTTATTACCCCAACAATGTTTTTTCTTGTGTTTGTTCAACCAGAGACATTTAAAATAATGTCTTTAATTTAATTACAACAACACATGATAACCTATCGATATTTTTCAGTTACAGTTTAAGACCTCTACAGTCACGTTCAACTGACCGATATTTCTCATATTTTTTTTTACATTTGTTGAACATCAATCACTTATACCCCCGCTTAAGTGGGTGTTGCATGTATAGTGATCATAGTGTCCGTTCATTCGTACGTTATTCCGTCCGCCATAGGGTACATACTTTGTGGCAATAACTCATCCTAGATCACTTGATGAAATTTAATGAAACTTTCACAGAATTTTTAGTACAAATTACCATTGTGCACCAGCTATTTAAAATTTTTCTTGGTGATTTTTTTTTCTGGAATCAAATGTTTGAGGTGGGGTATGCATTTGTGAGCTTTGCTCACAGTTTTTCTAGTTGTATCCTATTAAAATTTATATGGAGTTGCATAAGTATCAGTAAAGATCAATTTTAGTATATGCTTCTTCAATCATTCTCCACTGACTTGGAAATTTTGAACTGTTTACCCTGTTCATCATTTTTCATTCTAGCTACATTATAGGTGATACCCATTCCACTTACATATGTTTGCCCTGACATTTTAGGGTATAATCGATCACCTTACTTTTTCAACAAGTAGTTAAAAAAGTCAGTGTCAGTAGTCTAAAACCTTTGATATCTAGAATGCAGTTATTCATGGGGAGTGCATACAGATTACGTCCACACCAAGTTGTTTGCCCAGACCTTAGGTATGATCACATCGATTTGTAGCAAACAAACGTCTTTGGAGTTACATTGTGTACACGTCAAAGGCAAAGGATCTCTTGGACTTTCAACGCCTTTTTCATAAAGGTGTATAATCATCCCTGGAAAAAGAATCGTGTAGAAATTTATCTTTAGATTTACGTTTATTGCATTTTTAGCCCAGTCACTGGGTAAACTTTTGTCTTTTTGGCTACAGGCTATGCCAGTAACAGACATTCCTTTGTATGAATAATTGTCACGTGCAGGATAGCCACAGTTTTACACCGACAGCACAAGCAAAATGACACATGAAACAATCTCAATAAAACAAAATAAATATATCAGAAAAAACCTAAAAATTGTTATTCTTTTAACCGCCACTTCTTTAGCGGCATAATATTTGTATATGTACATGAGCGCTTTAAATCGTTCTACATTCCAATCCATGTGATTTAATCTGAAGTCAATTTTTTGTCTTCTAATCTCGGATGTTCAGGTTCATAGTATTGGTACCCAAGTTGTTCTTTTTTTTATCAATATTTAATTCGCATCGTTGACAAACCAGAACGTGTTTATACACATGCATTACTGTGTCCAGTATAATCAATTTCAGATGGTCTAGACCTTGAATGACCTGTCTGCTATCAACATGTCCAGGAAAAATACTTAGGGTCGATTTAATAAATGTCTCCCTACCCGACCTTCTTGACCAATCAATTGCAGCGATGTTGTGACTGGCAGTTCCTTTGTAAAAAGATGACAAAATGCTACATTGTAGAAAAAAGAAGGGAAACTGGGAATGTGTCAAAGAGACAACGACCCAAAGGAGAGTTATACTAACTCAAAGCTACCATAAGATCTTCAATGAACTGTGAGAAAACCCCACACCCAACGGCAGGTCGGAGTCGGCCCCTGAATAAAGAGTAATCAAGTTCAGCGAAATAAACATCATCCTAGACTCCTATAGACATAAAGTAAACGAACTAGAAAAAAGACAAGACACACAAAGGCTTAATAAATTTCCTGACTTAGGACAGGCGTGTGAATGAATGTACACATATTTTGCCTGTTCATTCCACATCAGATCATATTGTGGTTTTTTAACATTGAAGCTGACACAGATGTACACGTCACAAACTGGTGGTGGGGACAGATTTATGGAATCGGTTCTCCTTGTATAATATTGACTTGTATAATTGCATAATTGAGAGAGCGTATGTCACGTGCCATATTAAAGAGCGATTTTACTGCCCAACAAACAATCAAAACAACCAATTGGCAGGATTATATGTATATTCAACTGTTTGGTTTTAGTTTTAAAATAATTTTATAGAAAAATAGAATAAACAGAATGGGACAGAAATGTTAGAATAATAAATAAGTAAATAAAAAAAATAAAAGTAACTACTTAAAAAATTGAAAACACAAATTAAAATAAATAAATAAAAAGGGATAAATAATTAATACAACTAGAATAAAATAAAATAAATAAAAATAATTAATATAAATAGAATAAAATGAATAAATAAAAATATCATAAGTAATTTATTAAATAAAAATCTTTACATTTGTTTTAAGTGACTTGTCTGTGTTGTAAATGTCTGGCCAGTGTTGAGTAAACGCCGATCAGTCAATCTAAACGCTATCCATGTTATAAATGACTGCTATCTGTTGAGAATGTCTGTTTAGTGTTGAATCAACACTGATCAGTCGTTCTCAACACTTCCTGTGCTGTAAAAGACTGACCCGTCATGAAAATGTCTGTCCGATGTTGAGTAAACGCTTGTCAGTCATTTTCAACACGGATCAGTCTTTTACGACACAGGTAAGGTTGAAAATGACTAGTCAGCGTCCGCCTAAAGAAAATACAGCATTAATTATTTATAAATTAATAAGATAATTTGCTAAGTGTATAGAAATGAAGATAGCTTGCATATTTTTTCCGCCGAAAAATCTACCATGTCCATTGTAGAATAAGCGACAGTTGCAAGACAATTGCCGCCATTTTTGTTTACATGGCTGTGTTTGTTTCTGTTCACTAACCGGGTTAGGTCGGTCACCTGGTCGTCCTAGACCGAGTTTTGATAAAACGAATCGGCCCAATGTGTTCAAGTATTATATATGTTCAATGTTAGGGAAATATTTGCATTTGGGATCTTTGTAAGCTTTAAAGTCCTTTGCTGTATTACCAGGTAAATACCAGGTAAATAGGTCCTGTCTCTCGATTTCCAACAAAACTAGAACTTTATTTTTTTCATATTAAGCCCAACATTTAAACCACCAATTTGATTTTGCAGTTCTTTTATGGACGGTATCTATCCACATATAAATTCAAACGGTTGCTCGCTTTAAAAATATTATGCCTTTAAAATAGGTATTGGTACTATTTTTGTTTCTGTTCAATATAAACGGGTTTGTAATATTGTTTTTTCCGCGAACTGATTATTTTGGTTTGTATTGTCTAATAATTCTTTGCTTTGCATGTCAAGTCATTCCTATAGAGATATTTTGAATATTTTATTCATTTACTAACATTTATACCATAACTCCACGCAAGATAATTGGTTTGAGTTACAAAGCCTTTCTAGCAAAATACATACCAGTGGTATTGCCATCTTCTTCTAACTGTAACATTTGTTTAAAAGTATCAAATCCAACATTACAAATGTAGCTAACATTCAGGTCACGGTTCTCCAAATATTTGATATGCAGATAAAATCCGTCGTCCGTTACATGAGAGACATACTTTTTGGGAAAGATAGATCATTAATAGCTATCAAACCTTGTTCTGGACCCCCAAACCAATGTCTTTTGCAGGAATGTGTTCAGTGTTTAAATGTAGATCCGTTTCAATATAAGGTGACATCATTCCCAATGTTAACGGTTTTATTAAGCATGGTCCATGTCAGGGATGGGGTAATTGCAATCAGTTATTGCAACTGATTGCAATCAATTACAATTTTTGAAGAAATTGAAAGTAATTGCAATTTAGTTTTTTTTTCAATTACAAGTATTTTGAATATTTAAATACAATTTGAAAAATTGATGTAATTGCAATTACTTTTCAAATACTTTTCAAATACATTGCAGAAGATGGTGTGTGTTGTAACAATCAGTCTGAGCAGTTTTGAGACAATAAACAAAAACAAAATTAAGATTAATATAATGTCACATATTCGCAGTGTTTATTTAATCATTAATTATTATTGACAATCATTGGATTTACACAAAAGACTTAATCCCATGCCTTAGGCATTAATATCCTCAAAGACAAGGTGTCTAATTATGTTCCCATATACGTATGTTTCTGATTAAATTTTATCTAGTTTAATATTGTTAAATATTAACTTTTTCCACCTTTTGACTTCACTGAGGGTATTTGATGAATTTCATCTGCCAAAATAATATTTAAAATGCAAACATTGTGAACAGTTCGGCTCTTGTCGAGACCTTTTAGAAGGAAATATTGACCAGAACATTGCAGAAAGGATGATAAAAATTTTGAAAATTTATGATGAAAAAACAAATACTGGGTCCATCTACTTTGTCTATTATCTTCCGGTGTATATCAAGAGTGCATTGGTCCGGGTTATCGAAAGTGCACCAAGCAAGGTACAGAAAAATGCAAAAAATCCAGACAAACACATGTAAATCACCATCAAAATCTGAAGTTTAAATCAGCAGGCTCCAACAAGAAAGGGTGAAAGAGACGAGACTCACTTTGCAGTTGCTCAATTGTCTTTGTACACTGCTGAAGAGATTTCTCAGATGGACTGCTAGTATATAAAATCGCTTTGGTACCCTCAACTTCGGACATCAAATATTAAAAACAGGTAATCAGTGCGCTTTTGATGTGTAAAAATGCACTTTTGATGCAACAAAAATGCACTTTCGATAAACTCCCTCATCTTAATATCTATTTGAATTTACTAAATTCAAATACATAATCGCTCTATAATTTAGAACTACAGTAGACTGCAGCAATATTCTTTTAGACAGAGCATATTGTTAGATGATAAATTTGATCATGATTTTTTTTCTGAAAATGTAATTGCAATGTATTCAAATACTTTTTCAAAGTATTGGAAAAAAAATCAATTACTTTTCAAAAATAACTGTATTTGCAATGTAATGTAATTAGAAAAAAAATGCAATGTAATTAAAAATAATCAATTACTTTTTAAAGTAATTGAACCCAACCCTGGTCCATGTTACTGTAACCATGAATAATGTATCGTTAATAAAGCATATCTCATAATAAAGTATAACATTCAGATAATTATTAATTTCATAACAATACAAACTTAAACACAATTTTGGTTTTAGCTGAGGACATTAAAGGCTTATATCAGTGCAATGCGTTTGCAGTTTTTCATTTGTGTTGCTGTTCTGAAAAGGGCTGATATATGTCGTGCTTCTTGAAACAACGGCAGTAGAATACCGAAGGAACAAGGGAAGCGATGACTACAAAACTCGAAGTCCAAAGACATGGCAGAAACGGTAACTGAAATCATTCCTCTTGAACTGATATTCTATTTCTCGTACATCCGTAATCGATTAAACCCCTCCGCCCCACAACCTTTATTCTTTTTCGGTTTTCTCCTTCTGGTTTATATGGAATCATAAAGTACAACATTAAGAGGATCTGGTGAGATTTCTGTCGGTTGAAAACTTTTTTCTGTAGCAAATATTGTTCAGAATTTTTCACATAATATTTGGAATAGTTTTTGGGAGACTGGATCCGCGTGAGAGTATATGAGGCTAAGAATTATAGTTTTGTTTCATAATTGTAAAATCAAGTTTACTTTTTAAGGTAGTGGGGGTGTCTTGGTTTCTGACATAAGAACTTTTTTAAAATTTGTACATTGAAACTTTGAGCAATATGCTATAAAAATATGCAAATAAAATTGGGGGTCACGGATATGTCAAAAAAGATACAGAGTTCTACAGATTGGTCATATTTGGTGTTTTCGCACTATATTTACAATAGAATTATATGGGAAATAGCCCTATACCACAGTTCAAGGGCATATTTTTTCTATAAGCAGACATACAATTTTTTCCAAACTTGGTATATTTATTGTTACGATATAGAACTTCCATTTAAAAACATAAAAAAGATATGTCACGGACCTTTTGAAAAAGTTATATCATGAAGAATTTGTAGGTTTTTCAAGAAAGGGGAGATAACTTAATTGAAGTAATTTGGGAACCCAAAATTAAAAAATTCATTTTTTTTTTTTGAAAAATTCTAATAAATATATTTTATTAAAATGCTTTTGACAAATACAAAAAAAGAATTGGGACCAATTACCAATTTTTTTTCAGCAAACTTAGAAAATCTGACCTATTCCATGATATTTCAGTATAGAATTATCTCCCTTTGATACAACTTTTTTGAATTTTTGGCAAATATGAAATATTATTCGAACAAACTTGATACTTATTGTTCATTTTTATTAAAATTATTGTATTGAAGACATACAAAAACATTTAGACAACATTTTCATTGAATTATTGAATTTTTGCTTAAATGCGCAAAAACGATGCTCAGTTTTCGACACCCCATCTACCTTAAAACACATCACTTTTAATTTATTTCTTAAACTTAACATATTATTTCCTAACCCAGCCAGATTCAGTCCTTTAAAGTTGATACTAAAGGGGATATTTCTATATTTCCGCATATGACAAATGGCATAATACAGTTTTTGAATGCAACCAGTTTTTATGATGTATCAACTTTCATCATTGAATATAACTTGAAAAAATGAAAATGAAAATAAGTAATTAGTCCTTGATAATACTTGTAATCAGATGGTAAATTGACCCTCCCCAACCTAATTGTCCGCCTCATAGGATAATACAGCATCAATTATTAATCGGATAATAAGATGATTTGCTAAGTGTATAGAAATGAAGATAGCTTGCATATTTCTCCCGCCGAAAAATCTAACATGTCCATTGTAGAATAAGCGACAGTTGCAAGATAATTGCCGCCATTTTTGTTTACATCGCTTCGTTCGTTTCTGTTCACTAACTTCACTAACCGGGTTAGGTCGGTCACCCAGTCGTCTTAGACCGGGATTAGATAAAACGAATAGTTCCAATGTGTTCAAGTATTTTATATGTTCAATATCAGGGAAATATTTGCATTGGGGATCTTTGTAAGGTTTGAAGTCGTTTGCTGTATTACCACGTAACTACCCGAATAATAGGTCCTGTCTCTCGATTTCCATCAAAACTAGAACTTTCTTTTTTCATATTAAGCCCAACATTTAAACCAACAATTTGATTTTGCAGTTCTTTTATGGACCGTATCTATCCACATATAAATTCAACCGGTTCGTTACTTTCAAAACATTATTTATTTAAAATAGCCATTGGTACTGTTTTTGTTTCTGTTCAATATAAACGGCTTTGTAATATTGTTTTTTTTTCCGCGAACTGATTATTTTGGTTTGTATTGTCTAATAATTCTTCGCTTTTCATGTCAAGTCATTCCTATAGAGATATTTTGAATATCTTATTCATTTACTAACATTTATACCATAACTCCACACAAGACAATTGGTTTGAGTTATAAAGCCTTTCTAGCAAAATACATACCAGTGGTATCGCCTCCTTCTTCTACATGTAACATTTGTTTATATGTATTAAATCCAACAGCACAAGTGTAGCTAACATTCAGGTCACGGTCCTCCAAATGTTTGATGTGCAGATAAAATCCGTCGTCCGTTACATGGGAGACATACTTTTTGGGAAAGGACGATACATCATTTAAAGCTATCAAACCTTGGTCTGGACCTCCAAACCAACGTCTTGTGCAGGGATGTGTACAGTGTTTAAATTTAGATCCGTAACAATACAAGGTGATATCATTCCCAATGTTAACGGTTTTATTAAGCACGGTCCATCTTACTGAAACCATGAATAATGTATCGTTGATAAAGCATATCTCATAAT
>MJUU01030852.1:0-46482 GCA_002080025.1 Modiolus philippinarum
TATTCATTATATTTGGATGAAGATTGATCTATTCACCGTAACTACACAACAGTTTATTATAGATATCAGCTGTACACGTTGATTGCATAATTTGCTATAAATACCGATTTTAACGGAATATTCATCTCACACAGAAACGTACAACAGTTGATTATAATTATGGATTATAATATTTACAAGTTTCAACAAAGTATTTAAAGTTTTCATGTATTATTTCCGCCTAAAAGAGGAAGATAAACAACCGTTATTCAGATGCGTGATTCGTATAAATATAGAATTTACGGCAAGCAATTAGCGACGTTTAAATACATCCATATATAATTATGGAACACATATTCCGTGAGTTACAGCAATTCAACTGTATTCTTCCGTGACTATACCGGAACTCGATTATTTGTGTTTATTTATGCAAATTATTATGTATTTAATTATGTTGATATTCTACTCATAATTACGGTAGCCTAAGATAAATTCTCATTATTTTGGACTCATAACTTATGATTGTTAATTATTGTATTTTTCAAGTTTTTACCAATTGTTCATCGGCTAATTAAAGTATCACGCCACATTGTGTTTCTTCCTGTTCCCGAACAGTAAACATTGGGTTTTATCTTAATTGGGCCACGAACTAGGTTATGCTCGCTGAGTCCGGCTCAGTACAGTTAAAACTCTAGAACCAGCCTGAGTTCCAGACCCCCTTTGGACAACTGGTAACACTGTTCCTGCTGCAGGTAACACAGTTACAGGACAACGTTTCTTCCTGTTCCCGGACAGAAGACAACACAGTCACAGAACTACGGTAACACCATTCCTGTTCCAGGCGACAAAGCTACAACTGGATTAGACAACGTTCATCACAATGAGTGTTAATCAGACAAAAATGCCCGAGGAAGCCATTTCAACAGTTCCGGACACCAGGGTCCGGACACTTACAGAGAAAGAGCAAGAACAATATTTACAGACATGTGGCAAACATCGTCAAGACGTAGAGTATTTATGGAAAATGCTCGACTCCCTGCTTCAGGAAGCTGAAGATCCTCCCGTTGGACTACGGGATAAAAGAACCCTAGAGCAAAATATAGCTAAGGCAAGTAGCAGGTACCAAAGACAACTTAGTACCTTCAAGGCCTACCTGAAGACTATCAGGAGCGAGGATAGTAGACGAGAAATGGAGGAATGCTCCACAATAGCAGATAATCGCCAACGTGCCATTGACGATGCCCTGTGCTACTTACAGAAAGCCAGCGGGGCTCTAACGCCCAAGAAATCATCAAGGGCACCTAGTAGCAGCTCATCGTCCCACAATAGTAAATACAAATCACAAGGTGGGACGTCTTCACGTACAGGCGCTTCCATTTTGTTAAGACGAAAGAAGGCAGAGGCAGAAGCTCTGAAAGCAAGTCTAGCTTTTGCAGAGAAACAGGCCACCCTGTCAAAACAGGAAGAGACAACAGCTCGTCAAAAGGCTGAAATGGAAGCAACTACAGCTCGTCAAAAGGCTGAAATGGAAGCAACTACAGCTCGTCAAAAGGCTGAAATGGAAGCAACTACAGCTCGTCAAAGTGTCTGACTCACAACATTTAAACCTCCTAGTAAAATGGCTGGGAGTTGAGTCTTCAAAACAGGCTTAAAGTATAAGGAGGTCATACGAGAACCCCACTGAATGTGTCAGATTGCTGTGGGATCGTTTAGATACCAGGTATGGATCCCCTGAAATGGTGGAAGCGTCAATAATGGACAGATTAGAGAAATTCCCAAAACTAACAAACAAGGACAGTGCACGTCTGTATGAGTTGTCCGATTTATTGTCGGAGATAGAACACATCACACAGAATCCCAAATTCCAGTCACTTCTAGGATATTTTGATTCTTCATCTGGGATAAGGCCAATAGTCAGTAAGCTCCCTTATGGACTCCGAGAAAAATGGACAACAAGAGCTTATAACTTCAAGACGTAACATAATGTACCATTTCCGCCATTCACAGAATTCTCCAGATTCATTCGGGAAATGAGTATAATTAAAAATGATTCCGGATTCTGTTATAAACAAGAACAGCAAACAACTCAACAGTATTCTGGAAGAAACCCACCCGTGGCCAAAACCCTGGTACAATCTCACAAGACTGATGTCAACAGACGTCCAAACATGCCGAGTCAAGCCATTTGGGGCACCCTGCCCCAGTGTACAGAGAATGGAGCACATGACAGGTGCGTCATACACAACACAAGACATTCATTGGACGAATTTAGAGGATTCAAGTCCAAATCAGTTGAGAAGCGGAGAGATATCCTCAAACAAAACAACCTATGTTTTAGGTGTTGCGTCTCTACAACCCACAGGAGTAGAGACTGCAAGGCGAAGATTTCCTGCAGAGACTGCGGAAGCAAGCAACACACCACTGCCTTACACATAGTCAAGAAGGCATCTTCAGTTGACCCCGTACAACATCACAGCGGGGAGATTGTATTTCAGAACGGCGGGGAGACAAGTGATGCCAGCAGTACTAAAAGAACAGTAAAGTCCTCTTGCACAGATATTTGTGGAAGCAACACATGCAAATAATGTGCCAAGATCATTCCTGTCAGAGTACATCATAGGGACAACTCCGACAAACCATTGAAATGTATGCAGTTCTTGATGACCAAAGTAATAGGTCCCTAGCATCACCAGAGTTCTTTGAATTCTTCAATATTGAAGACTAACCAGAAAATTATACCCTGATCACTTGTTCAGGTCGTATTGCCACCAATGGACGGAGAGCCAAAGGATTTATAGTCCAATTTTTTCATGGACATGAAATGTTAGAACTGCAAGTTTTGGTAGAATGTGAGTATATTCAAAGCAGCAGAGACGAAATCCCGTCACCAGAATCGGCCAAACACTTTCCACATATGAAAGATATAGCTGGAAGAATCCCGCAAATCAAAGATAGAAGGAAGATAATGCTTCTCATAGGAAGAGACTTTCCCGAAGTCCATCATGTCCTAGATTATAGATATGGACCACCTGGATCACCTTTCGCCCAGAAATTAAGACTGGGCTGGGTAGTCATCGGAGAAGTCTGTCTGGACTATCAACATGCAACTCCAGACTTATCTGTGAAGAAAACATTTGTTCTACCATCCGGCCAACCTACGACACTAAGACCATGTGAAAGTAAAATTTGTGTACGGGAACCAGATCCCGCTGGTTTCAATACTGCAACCAAAACAGTAGACATACCAGAATATGGTATCTTTGCTAAGACAAAAGATGACGACAAACCAGGAATGTCATATGAAGATAAAACATTTAGGAAACAAATGACAACCAGTTTGTAAGAGACTCCACAGGCAGTTTGGTATCTCCGTTATTATTTCGGACACCAAGACAACGACTTCCAGACAACAGGCAACAAGCTGTTAAAAGAGCAGAATTCCTCGAAAACAGTCTGAGGAGGAACGCTCTCAAAAGAGAACATTTTATACAATTCATGTCAAAGATATTAGACAACAACCATGCGGACGTTGCTCCGCCATTGCAAGAACAAGAAGAATGTTGGTATTTACCGTTGTTTGGAGTATACCATCCCAAGAAACCTCAGCAGAGCAAGGGTGTATTCGATTCCTCCGCAAAGTTTGACGGAGTATCCCTAAACAGTGTTTTGATGTCTAGTCCAGACCTATCAAACAGCTTACTGGGAGTCCTGATACGTTTCAGGAGAGAGATGGTTGCTGTTACTGCTGATGTTCAGCACATGTTTCACTGGTTCGTATTGAGAGAAGGTCACAGAAAATACTTAAGATTCCTGTGGTATAAAGACAATGATATTGATAAGGGATTGATAGAGTACCGAATGAGGGTTCATGTCTTCGGCAACAGTCCATCCCCAGCAGTGGCAACATTGGGCTACGTAAGACAATACAGGCCGCAGAGCCAGAGTACGGCAAATTTTGTGACTAAAGATTTTTATGTTGATGATGGATTAACTTCGTTCCAAACAGCAGAAGAAGCCGTCAAAGTTGTCAAAGACACACAAGCAGCATTGAAGAAGTACGGAAATCTCCGTTTGCATAAGTTTGCATCCAACAGTGCTGAAGTTATGTCTGCATTTCCTACAAGTGATTTAGCTACAAACTTGAAAGATTTAGACCTTGAAGCCAACAATAAACCACTCCAGAGTAGCCTTTGATTAATATGGGATGTCAACACAGACATGTTCCTATTCCAGCTATCGCTGGACACGAAACCTATAACAAGACGAGGTGTATTATCTACGATAAACAGCATATATGATCCACTTGGATTCTTAGCTCCAGTGATCACCCAAGGGAAGTTGATTCTAAGAAAACCGACTTCAAAAACAGTTGATTGGGACGAGCCAGTCCCGGATGATATTGCATCAGAATGGGAAACTTGGCGAGATGAACGGGAAGAACTAGACACATTACATGATAGTGAGATTCGACCTCATGTTTCCCAAGACATTTCTGTTGCAAAAACACTCTCAACACCCGACAGTCCTAACATAGGGACCGAGAGATTCCAGCACTTCTCAGTCTGGAGTGCCATAATATGTGGTATTGCATTCCTGAAACATTCGTCTCGTCTACGTCTGAATGGGAGTTCAGTGCTTGAACCTGACAACACTTCACTTCAAGAAGCAGAAGATTTCAACATATCATCCTTCAACGTGAAGTTTATGAAGAAAATATAGACTGTATAAGTCACAAGAAACCTATTGGCAAAGGTTCAACAGCTAATCTCAATCCGCTTTTGGATGAAAATGGAGAGACTCCTCCAGATACTTCTCCGGATATTTCAGTTACAAGAATATTTATAACTACAAATAATTCCTTCGTAGGAAGAGGAAAATTCCAGCTCTTCTCAACCAGGATAGCGCTGTATACTGTTTTACCGTATTCATCGTTCATCTGTGAATTCAAGATCAGTTAACGATCACCGAGATAATTCTTCTGGTGGAAAATAATGTATAATATATGAATATAAATTATATTCAGAAATATTGTGAATCGTATGATAAATTTCTGTTGTTTGTTTAAATAACAGTGATATCAAGTAGATATCAGACGGGGAGTGTATTGTAACAATAAGTGTATAGTCATGTCAAAGATGAAGACATTCCGAACGCACCGTGTGTATTTTAAATAATTGGTTTCGTTTCCCTATTCCACCTTTCTCACGAATCATCAGGTCGTACGACAAGCAAACGTTTCGTCCAGATTTTGTTTGGAACTTAGATCCTAGTTCAAAAACAGTGCAAGTCGTACATTATATATTCATTATATTTGGATGAAGATTGATCTATTCAACGTAACTACACAACAGTTAATTATAAATATCAGCTGTACACGTTGATTGCATAATTTGCTATAAATATCGATTTGAACGGAATATTCATCTCACACAGAAACGTACAACTGTTGATTATAATTATGGATTATAATATTTACAAGTGTTAACAAAGTATTAAAAATTTTTATGTATTATTTCCGTCTAAAAGAGGAAGATAAACAACCTTTATTCAGTTGCATAATTCGTATAAATATAGAATGTACGGCAAGCAATTAGCGACATTTAAATACATATATAATTATGGAACACATATTCCAAGAGTTACAGCAATTCAACTGTATTCTTCCGTGACTATACCGTAACTCGATGTTTGATATTACACAGACACACGTCATAATATGTTGATATTCTACTCATAATTACGGTAGCCTAAGATGACTATAAATTCTCATTATTTTGGACACATAACTTATGATTGTTAATTATTGTATTTTTCGGGTTTTTACCAATTGTTCATCGGCTAATTAAAGTATCACGCCACATTGTGTCTCTTCCTGTTCCCGAACAGTAAATATTGGGTTTTATCTTAATTGGGCCACGAACTAGGTTATGCTCGCTGAGTCCGGCTCAGTACAGCTCTGAATTAATATTCAAATCAAAAATGTGATATTATAAAAGATTTATCTCCCTTACGCCAGGTCTACTACCTTAATGAATGGATAAGTTCAGTGTTCATCAATTTTATCAAAGACTATTTATATACTTATAATATCTGAAATTTATGCAGAACCTAAATTGTCGTCAGTCATAAAAAATGAAATAAAATAATTGAGTCCGCTTCTATGTACTAGTCATATATACGCTATCTAAATTTACGTTCAATCTTTTTTTTTTCTAAAAACTAAATTCTAGCACTTATTTGTTATTTATAATCACTTATTTGTTATTTTGTAATTACTTATTTGTAATTTCTTAAAACTTATTAGGTTTATATAGATTACACCAAAACATCCGGTTCATTACCATATTTTATCCACTCTTGATAGTTAAATTTTAATTTTTAATTGCGAGGCTTGCCGAGCATTCTAAAATTTTTAAATTTACTATCGAGAGTGGATAAAATATGGTAATAATCGGGATAAAGTGGTGTAATCTTTTTCTCTTATGATCAATGATAAACACTGAGAACTGTATTCCGAATAGATTTGGCGGGAAATAGCACGGGGCTTTATTCAACATACGTTGAATAAAGAAATTCTATCCAACGGGTCCAAACCGGTTTAAACTTGACATATCATTAGGGAAAAGTTGATTGTTATTTATATTTTTTTTGTTATCTCCGAAAACTTATTAGTTATCTGTTATTTTCTTATTATTGTTATGAGGGGGAAAACTTGGACAAAAACATAGCTGATGTCCAACTTTAATGTCTATCTCTGTTCATCCATTAATAAACAACACCAATTTCTTTTTGCTGCCACGAGAATGGCTAATTGGATTGTTTCTTCTTCATGTTTACTAGAGTGCATACTCACCCAAACCAACTTTTTTATGTTTTTTGGCTATTTGTCACTTGCTTTGAGGGATATATGCAACACTATGACCATTTTTCACTAAGTTACAGGTTATAATTTTGCTTTTTGTGTGCACGAGCACAGGGAAAAATCCCCAGGTGCACAGCTTCACATGCAGATGATCAATTATATAGGCAAATGCTTTTGGAGAGACAAACCCTTACGCGTATTGAAGGATGCACAGACAGACAAGGGCAGATGTATATGCTCCCTCAGTTGGAGCATAAAAATACACACACTTTTAAAACGTTTATGATGATTTCTTATAACAAGATATTGTGATAAATATTTACAAATTAACATTTGAATAAAGTACTGCCATGCATAACAAAGTCCCCTACCAAATGATAGCAACCCTAATGAATATACTTGATCATAGAGCTACGGAGCATGGTTTATGTGTAACATATAATCACATCCACGTCATATGGATAACAATACACGTAACACAATAACACAATAAATAAAGTATCAATTGAAGATAAACTATGCCAACCGTCAAACATTACGCATACCAATTATAGTCAAACCAGGTTTCGGAAATCCAATTCAAACTTGATCGCGCGCGACAAAATTCACATCTGAGCTCTAAATGTATTCTTCTAAAATATAATTAAGCTCAATGAATAGTCGTAAGGCTTCATCGGGATGAACAGGGATTTGTACATCAGGTTTTGTAATGTTAACAAGATGTTTAAATTCTTTACTGCAAGTTCCTTTCTTTTTCCGTAAGACTGATGCTTAAATTCACATCTTCAGCATCCACCGTTGTCCTTAAGTTGTGTCTATCGTTCAGTCCTGGCACAATATTCATAGCATCCAGTTTTCTAAAAGGCATTTCAGTATATCTTCTCTGTTGTCGAATATCATGAGAATTCCAGTATGTGCGATTCTGTCCAAATTCGTTTGCAAAGCATCCATGAACCAATATCTGAAACACTCTTTTACAACTGAGTTATCAATATCGAACATTCCGCAATCCCTGATATCTTTGAACATATTTATCCACCAATGAATACCCAGCTTTCGAAGTGTCCGCACCATGCCTATTATCCTCTTGTTGCTTGTGCTCTTTCCATACATAAACCTTTTGATCCCGGCCATAGGGTCAGTTGAAGTATATCTAAAAAACGGCTGCAAGAAATTCAGACTTTACTTTTCTGTTACCAGATGTCCTCGTAAAATTCTTTGTGCAAATTGTACATACTTTAAATAATCCAAATAATATTTGGCAACAACAGCTGGATCGTAATACTAGATGCGACTTCAAGCCTCTCGATTTTACGACTATAACCGTCGATACATCCATGAATACAGAACCCGAATGGTTTTAACTTATTGTATAATAACCGTTTACATGCCATACGTAATTGGGTGCATTGAGTGTATACACCCTTCGTTTTAACATATGCGCTTTTGTTTCTACTGTTGCATCTGACGAAATCTCTTTCATTATCTTCATGACATCGCATCTTTTGACTGCTAACCCATGATCTCTTACAACTCTTTTCCACATGGTCATATTACCAAAACACTGTCCATTAACATTACTCTCTTGCCTTATTATATTTAAATGACTAGTCCTTTCTCGATAATTGACGAATTGTACTCCTCAAATAACGATTACCTGGACGTGAACTGCTATGGATGTGAAACAATTCGTCCCGTCCCGTTACGTCTCCGTCAGCGTTCCGTTCACGTCCCGGCAGCAATCCGTTTCACGTTCGTCAAACGGTAAGGGCTACGTTACACAATACTGTAGATACCCTTAAATGGTGTTTCATCATGGATACCCTATTGTGACGTTATGAAATAAAGTTGTCCTAAAATTGGCCCCGTGGCACTGAAGGGAGTGTCAAAATATTGGCCAAAAATTAGCCCATGGCACAAAGATGGCTAAAGTCTGAAAATCAAGATGTTGTTGACATTTCCTCAATATTCGTCTAAGACTCTTTTTAATGCCCTCGTGTTTTCTTAAGAAGTTTTTTTCATCTTATATGTTACTTTCTAATTATGCATTGCATTGAATATATCTTGGGGACGGTGTTTTTTTAAATTATATCATACCAGTAAAATTGTTGGCGTAACAAAGCAAATACAGATCGTCATAATCACTGGCAATCCCCGTCCAAGCATTTTTTCAACATCTCTTGAAAATTTTTCTGCACCTATATAACACATAATAACAATTTCACTGTGAAAATTCCTTCGTTTGTTATGAATCAAATTAGTTTTTATGCTACTAACTGTGATTAAAACAGACCTTGGTAATAAACGAAATGTGATTGAGCAAAAAATTAGGATTATCTGTTTCACTCATGACAAACGTCACATTTCCGATTAGTCAAAGTAGATGTTTGTAAGTTTTGTAATAAAGTATAGATCTATTAAATGTTTATCCTCATTTGTGAAATAGAAGCATTGTAACGAGCTGTCAAATCACAGTGAAAACCGTTAAAACTCTTTCGAGACAATTGCGGTAGTGACTAAACATAACCTTTGTTGGTCTATGAGTTTTTGAGATAGTAATTTTGTTCTGTGGACAAAGTCGCCGTGCAAACCACGGGCACAGGGAAAAGGGTATATAAACGTTTTTATACAATTCCGTTCTCGAAATACAATCTAAGAATCTCAGTATAAATAGATTACAATCTTTTATTCGCAATGATGTATAAACAATAAGTCGATTACCGTGGTGATAACGATGGGGCCATATGCAGACACAAGTGTCTTCAATGCATCTATTTTTTGTGCGTTAGCAAAAGCAGTCTATTCCCAATATTTTTGAAGTTTAGATAAAGAATGCCTTTATTTGCAAAATGATTTTGCAATCTACCAAAATGATTTACTTATTCCAAAACATTGCGTCTTTCCCAATGATTGTTCTTTAACGCAATGCTTTGGGTGTAAACACTTATTAAGTTATCTTTGATCAATTGCAATAGGTAATTTGCTTTTATTCTCAATATCTGCATTAAGGAGGCTCACTCCTGATGTTGTTCACATCAAGGATTTATTATAACCTTTTTTGATTGATAAAGCATTGTAGAGTTAATGAAAACGTAAAAGGAAACGTAAAGGCCCGTGTGCTTTCAACGGAGATACAAAACATTACAAAAATTGACATGCAGTGGATTTCTATTGACTTCTCCTTAGTTTAATGTTAGGACATTTTTTTTGTCTAAAAAGTGGGAAGTAATATCAAGCATTTTATGAAAACTTGTCAGCTGTCTTCATTTGACATATAGAAGGCAAATTATATAAGCCACCATTGATTGGAGAAAACCGAGTTCCAAATTTTGAAACAAATTCAAAAATGTGACGAGTGGGCCACCTCAAATCGCAATATTTCTTATACCATCTGCGTATAAGATATACACTGACATGAATTGACCTCCGATAGTATTTTCTAAAATTGATTTTTCGAACATATATTTTATTTACTTTGATCTTTTGATTTAATCTTATGTTTGTGAATGAATTGATCCTGTTTATACTGTAATAAATTCCTTTCAAGCGAAACATCACACAGTAATATTCACAGGAAATATTCTTTTCATGGTTAGTCCTTAGTTCACCTAAATTTTTTGTTTATTATGTCACCCCGATCGAAGTCAGGGTGACATGTTGTTATTATAAGTTTCTTTTGATTATTATTAGTAGTTGCGCTTTGGGGCCACTTTCACCTATGTTAATTATATTGAAGAAGATAACTGTGGGGATACTCTATGACGTCATCGTTGTATAATGAAGTCCGGGTTAATAAATTAAGTGGTGACGTGTTGATAAGTTTTTACTTAAACGTGTATTGTAATTAAATGAGTGCACTTGCAACAAACATTTCTAGTTTTAATGGGTATATCTGATATGTATTTGTGTATTATGTTTTTCTTATACGTCGTTTGTCAGAACATCCTGTTTACGTGTTTATTTAAATGTTTGGCCCCGTCTCAATTTTATTAGGATTGTTGAATTAGGTATGTATTTTTGTATTATTGTTCAGCGTATAAATAAATCGTTTTTTATAATCGTCTAATTTGTCATCACGAATTTACTATATTTAATCGGCCATCTTGAAAAATTAATGTACTGAAAGCGCCATGATCAATTTATTTCAGCAAATAAACAACATTATCTTGAGTTTTTAATGTAATTAATTCTTTAAATAGTTTTTGCTTAAGTAGAATCAATATACATATATAGAGATCTAAAAATAAACCTAGACACCTTCGTCTTATTCATTGATTGACTGTTTATTTGCATAACTCAAGGTAGTAGACCTGGGGTAGGGGGGATAAATTCTTTTTCTGAACAAATTCCTAGTTTTGATTGGTATGAATAAAACAAAAGATTTAGAATATTTATTATAAAAGAAATAAAATATTCACGTTGTAATTAAACTTCACTCCTTTTATAAAATACTTTAAAGTTCCTACATTAAAATATCTAGATTTTGAATGGCATTTTGAAAATATTAAAATGAATGAAAATCAGATTTGTTGAAAGGGGGTAATTCTTTCTGCTTGACGTTCAGAATTGTTTTATAAACGAATTAAATACATGCTCAGCACAGTGCAGGAACCAGCTTACTGTGGAAGTACTTTTATTCGTGGACATCAATTTTCGTGGTTTTCCTAAATATCAGTATTTCGTGGGTACTTAAATTCGTGGTTTCAAATTGCATACATTAAAACTCTGTTGAAAAAATTCATTTCGTTGGGAACTTAATTTCGTGGTTAAAACGAACCACGAAGTCCACGAAAATTGGAATCCCACGAACAATAGTACTTTCACAGTAATTGTTAGCACCACAGTTGGATAGTCAATGTATGTATTTAATTCGTTTATAAAACAACGTCAGTAGAATACCGAACGAACAAAGGAATGGTGTTTACAAAAATCGAAGTCCAAAGACATGGCAAAAACAGAGAAAACAATGACGTTAGAGCAACTAAGCTGACAAAAGTTCTCGTCTTCCACAACGCAGTCAATCTTCAAGACATTCGTCAAAACGTTGACACCGATGTCAACACAGTGAGGAACCTCACACCATATAGCAAGCCCTAAATGTATGCTTATGAACATTATTCTCTCATATTTAGGTCTACAATGTGCTATGAAGAAGTTTGGAAATTTATTGTCTTTTTATGCCAGTACAGTAGTATACGCTACATAGGGATTTCTGAAAAGCATTTAAGACTCCGAAGATAGGGTAGTTTCTCTGAACTATCAGTAAAAAATCTTACGGTGAAAGTTTTTAAAACTTTTTCTAGAAATATATTACTATATAATTGTTTCATACTGCAAATTTAAATAATATTAATATTAATAATTTGTCTCTCTTTTGAGCATATATGTAAATGCTAATGTAAGGTATTATATATATAGGATACGGATTTATATAAGATCTTGTGTCTTTTTTCCGAATCCTCTTAATTAATCTGGAACTTTATTCATGTTTTGTTTGTTATCATATTGTATAGATGATTGACAAATTATAAAAATATTAAAATATGTTTACAATATAGAAAATTTAAAGTGTAGAAAAATTTTGGGTTACCCCGTCTCTACTACCTTAAGTAGTATACATCCAAACCTAAATTAGACCATACGTATCTATATAAAATATATGGAATAACAGTTTAAGGGATAAAACTACATTTATAAAGATTAATTATAATTCAATCTCTCGCTTTTTTCTTACGGTGTGTTTACATAATATTTATACATTATGTTGGTCCTTAATAAAACAATTCGAATGACACTGAACACTAATTGAGTATTTAAAATTTATCACATTTTTCGATTAATATCCGAATTAATTATGACCAAAATTTATACTTTTATTATGACAACAAAAATCACGATTAATTCAAAATGGCGATGCAAACAACTGAAAAGCTATGAGGAATTAATTTCCGAAATGGCCATACAGCTCATTAAAATAATGGCAGTTGGAGTAAACATATGTCCTATGGTCTTATGTTCATTTACTCCATATCCTTTCGTTAAATATTTAATACAGGAGTGTGTCTTATATTGCAGTGTGGAGTTGGTAAAACAATGCCCCATGGTAGAGATGTATGCTCTTTATTTTTCTTAGATATGGTGTACTTGTACATGATATAATACCTCATGTGTACACTTTTTTCAATTACTATTATCTAAACTTATGTAAATTCTAAAACCCAACTTGAAGGATTAACTCCCTCCATCGTAGTTTTGTCACTATCTATATTTGATATTATTAAATCCGATTTCATTTGGTTTTTTGATTTAAAGCATTTTTGGAAATTATAGATTTCCTTTGTTTGGGTTCTAGTGCTGCTGATGAGGAATTAATTTCCGAAATGTCCATACAGCTCATTCAAATTATTGCAGTTAGAGTAAACATTTTTTTTGTGGTCTCATGTTCATTTGCTATATCTCCTTTCGTAAAATACGTAGGTAAGTCCATTTCGGAAGAGGACCAAAGGTATTTCATATCAGACGAGAGATAAAACATTCACATATTCACATATTTTCATTCAATTAAAAGAGTCTCCAGTAATATTTAAATTATATATATCATGACAAATGGTTAACAGAACAAACAAGATAATCTGTAGATTGTATATAATCCCAAATTAAATCCTGAATCCCCTGCTAGCTACCAGACACCTATATAAGCGAGAAAATCGATTGTGAAATCGTCATTTTTAAATTGACAGCTAGACAGTGCAGATATTTTTACAAGTACGGAGTACAGGATTATCATAAATAAGTACAAATGTGCCAAAATTATATTTTTACATTTACAATGTATGTTTATTTACACTTAAACGTTGAAAACTTGGTTCATAATTAATTTTTAATTATTTTATTTGTTAAATTAAAATTTTATTAAATCAATAAAATACGTTTGTGAAATAATATTTATAATATTGTTTTAATAAAACCATTAACTGTCACTTTAATGATACTTTTTATCACGATTTGAACATGCATCGGCTACTGGGACCGACTGTGTGACACTTCTCAACTGTATGAGATTAAGGGAGAATAATATCTCCTAAAGATGTCATCCTGTAGCTTCTCCGTAACGTTTTGACGAATGTCTTGAAGATTGACTCCGTTGTGGAAGACGAGAACGTTTGTCAGCTTAGTTGCTCGTTATGTCTCCGTATAGTTTTCTTGAATATTAGTTTTTTAAGTTTTCTTTGAGTTTTGTTTGTGTTTGTCTTTCTTGGACGGGGTGTTTGTGTCTTTCTTTGTCTTGTTCTCCATTGGTTAAGCGTGTATGGGAAAGGAGGTGTTGAAATTTATATAGAAAATGCAACTTTTAAACACTAAAAGGTACCCCTTTAATCTATAGGGAGCCTTTGCGAACAAGTTTGAAGTTATAAACGAATGATGTTCAGCAATTTTATTTGGTAAAGTTGATTTTGAATAACGGAGTCTATTTCGTTTAGAAAAATCCATATTTTGCTTCAGAATGAGCTCTTTTCTTGATTTTCACCGTAGATATTTCACTAAAACTTATAGCAATTCTTGAAAATGAACTTTCGACATAAAAATGGTTTAGAATGTTGTGTTTTCCTTTTTTCAAAATTTGCTTTGTAGCCGTCTAACGTCATTGTTTTCTCTGTTTTTGCCATGTCTTTGGACTTCGATTTTTGTATACACCACTCCTTTGTTCGTTCGGTATTCTACTGACCTTGTTTTATAAACGAATTAAATACATGCATTGACTATCCAACTGAGGTGCTAAAAATTAAGCTGGTTCCTGCACTGTGCTGAGCATTTATTTAATTCGTTTATAAAACAACGTCAGTAGAATCTTGACAAGTCCATTTCGTTTCAAAGTCTATGTTGTATCGTCAAAACGAAATGGACTCCTATAGCAGTGGTTTCAACAATATATTGGATATCTTCTTCCAATGTAAATGACTTAGGTCATAGATGGATAACAAAAGCGAAACCGTTCTAAGAAGTTTGAAAAAAGTATTGCCTGAAGGAAGATCACCTAAAAGAAAAATAATAGACAAGGGTCAACAATTTAGATAACGCTTTGTAAACGCACTACTGAAACGAAGAACATTCAACATTTATTTGCACAAAATACCAAAAATCACAACCAACTATGCAGATAGAGTGATTAAAACAAAAAAATCAAGGATATATAGATATTTTACTCATAATCAATCTTACACTTATGTGGATCATCTCCAGAAATTTGCAAACAGTTATAATAAGACATATCACAGGACAATAGGCATCGCTTCCTGACCAAAAGCAGAGAAACTAATCTATGGTGGTAGCTGTACTGGCCTAAAGATATAATACAAAGCAAAGCTAAGAAAATTCGGGAACCCTTTCGTTTTAAAATAGAATATAAAGTTAGAATTACGTATATCAGGAGTTCGTTTACCAGGGAATACGATGAGAAGTGGACTGGTGAGATATTCGTTATTTCGCAACCGGTTTACCGACTTAAAGACTTAAACAACGAAGAAATAAAAGGGACACTCTATCAATCAGAATTACAAAAGGTAGAAGTACGAGACGATGACTAGTGGAAAGTTGAGAAAATGATAAAAGCAAGAGGAAAGGGACGTAACAAACAACTTTTTTCTAAAATGGTTTCTTTGGAAGTTCAACTCCTGGATGCCCGCTTGCGATATGTCATAACCTTTATTTGTTTTATTTTCTAAGAGAGCGATCTATCCCGAAAAGACTTACTTCAGGTCTCGACAGTTTACGCCCTGCACGATAAGTAGCATACTGTTGGCACTTTCTTGAAGATGAAGATACTGCAAGGTGGTAGATGACTCTTTTTTCTTTATCTAGATGTTGATTGGTTCAGGATAATTTTAGGTCAATTGTAACGACAACATAGGGTGTTTTCCAGACTTATGCCTGTCTAATGTGGATTGGATAATTTATTTTGTTAATAGTAAAAGTTATCTATGATTTTACGAAAAGAGGATTATTTACACACTGAACAATTATAAACAAATGCATACCGAATTCAACAATCTTAATAAAATTAAGCCGGGCCAAATATTTGAAACAAAAACTAATCAACAGGTCAGCACTTAATTAATTAGGCCAGACTTCATTATAAAACGATGACGTCATAGGGTATCCTCAAAAGATATCCTCACAGGTATCTAATTCCATAGGATTAACATAGTTGAAAGTGACCCAACGGCAGTAGTTTCCTTACTACTGTTATGCTTCTTCCACAGATTTTTGTCCGATCATTTTAAGTGGCTGAACCAAATGATTTCAAACTTTGCACACAGCTGCAATACCATCTGAAGTTTGTCCGAAAATGTTTGAAAATTTTCCTAATGGCCATCATGTCAAAGATGGCAGCCAGATACGTCAAAATTTCAAGTTTGTCTAAATCAAACGAACATCAATTTCCATGTAGAATTTGAGGTTCTGATTGAGATGGAATTATCGAATAAGTTGTCTTGGATGACATTGGCTTTTGCTCGCAATTGCAAATCTAGTTCTTTTTATATTAACAGCTTACAATATATATAGATTCATACAAAATTTAAGCAATTATTTAATATTTCTAACAGTTTTGTTTTTCGCTAAGGATATCCTATAGATACAAGGTTTTCTAATGTTAATTGCTCTGTTCAGCATTATGTTTAAGTGTACAAAAATCTATTTGAGCATACAAAAATAAGCTCTTAACTAAACAGTGTCTGATATGGCGTTAATTTAAACCAAGATCTCTACCTGATTTGCTTGATACACACTGGTGGAAAAAATGGGTTGTTTAAGTTACTAAAACATTAAAAAAAAAGTTTAAAGGATATCAATTTTATAAATTAATCTAAAATAATCGTACCATTTTGTCTACGTTAAGAGTGAAACGTTTTAACATTAATGCGCCGACAAATTACCTCCTTCGAAAATTTAAAAAGATGCCTCCCGTGCAAGTATCGACTATCTATATTTTGTTGTTATTTTTATATATCAAAGTAGAACTTTTAGATTTAATACTTTCCTCACAAACTACTTGATTGACGGTTGTTATTTCACGAAAATTGTTTTTTTTCCTCTGTGTGAAATAAAATATTACAGTTCAACTTGCCAGTAACGAATTTCAGGAGAATATTGAAATAAATTCGCTATAAATGAAATTCGTTATATTGTTATGGCGATCTTTGTTATATTATATATAACGAATTCGTTTTAACAGATGAATATGTAAATTGGGTAATCTAAAAACAAAAACGGTATTATTGTGCAAAATGTATATTACGTTTTAATTTCGAATTTAAAAATCTTGTTCATACAAAGTTTCAAAATTGTGCAACGAGTACTCGGTATACAATGAAATCGAAGGCTGATTTTCTTTTTTGGCATATTGAATAAGTTCATATTTTCTTTCCAAAAAATTGCCCTCTTTTATGAGACAAAGTTATATTTGAACCAAAACAAAAATAAGAACAATTTTTTACTTCTGAATTATGCTAATAAAATAAAATTTGCACATTTTACCCAGTCGATACGAATGGTGACACCCTTCACAGCGATAAGCTGAACCTAGGGTGCAATGTTTAGAGTTATCCTGATATCCAGCGAGTGCATAATGATCTTCCGATCAGTGTGAATTGGCTTAACAATAGGATCAGCTTTACATCTCATTAAACTTATTGCAGTTGGAGTTAACACAAGTGTTATGGTCTCATGTTCATTTACTCCATATCCTTTCGTAAAATATTACACGAAGAATTACATCGAGTTAACCTTATTACTCTGTCCGTGTGATTTGGACCTCGTTTTATCCAACAAAAAAGTACACGTAATTATTGATCATGGGATCAGTTATGACTTCGCTATATGCGTGTTCGTTCTATTTGAGTTTTACTATACAGCATTGACTTTTTGTTTATGCTGATACAATGGTGCGTTTTGTTTATATTTTTCTATGGATTATGATACTCTTGGTATACACCTAAAGCGCAATAGTTATTATAAAGTATATCTTTGTCAACAGAAGTGGCTCAAAAGCTTCCACACATAGGCCATGGGCTGAAATCACTTTCCGTGCACCCCCCCCCTCTCCCCCCAACTTATGACCCAGATCGATTTTCTTCAGTCCTTTTATATCCCTCCTCAAAATAAAACTTGTTAACTTGTTAACACGAATATAACCTGCACGAATAGACAGTATAGGGTCACTTTTAAAGTACACCACACAAAATTTTTGTATTTTAGTTTTATTCTTAATTTTATGTTTTAAGCTCAATAATTTTTATGTAGATAAGTTAGATGTACTGAAATTTGGTTTTAAATTGAAGCTTATTTAATATACTTTACAATGAACACAAGTTTGGGCACATTAGGCTATTTTTATGATCTGGGGATGCAAAAATATACCCCTCCCCCTGCCAAAAATAGCGAAAATGACGATTTTTCAGCTTTCAATTTCTTTCAGATAAATAAATCTCATCATTTGATTTAGTTTTCATACCTAATTTATCAGTTGTGATACAATATTGAAAGATAAGACCATTTAAGTCCTTAAAATTTTGAATTTCGGTATAAAATTTTTGAAAAATGGAAATTTTCGGAATTTTAGATATTTTTGACAATTTCGTCTTTCTTACTTCTGGATCGTATAAATTTGAATATATATATAAAAATTGCCAATGCAATAATGATTTATGATATATAAGTAATAAATTACGTGAAAATATTTTAGAGTTAGACTTATTGTAGGATCAGAAATGCCAAAAATAGCACCCCTCCCCCTTAAAATGTAGAAAAAATTTAAAATATTAAGGCTCTGAATGATTTAAAGATAATGTCTAATGCAAATTATTGTGTGTATTTCACTAAAGCTTACATGAAGAAGCCCATTTAAGTAGATTCAAATTTTTAAGGGGCCCTTTTTTAGCCCTTCTGCTCGAAATTTTATGAAAAAAGGGAATTTTACGTTTTTCAGAATTATTGCTAATTTGACTTAGAGATGTAAAAACTTCACGAATTTGGTATCTAACGTAAAAATGATGATAAATATTGTTTCACCATATTTAACTATTAGAAAGTATAATTTTGAACATTTTAGACTAACTTAAACTTTCATGAATTGCAAACACATTACCCCCCCCCCCCCCCAATCAAAACATTTCATTTTATGCAGCTTGAAAAGCCTGAACATTGTATAAAGGTCTAATAATTTAACATTTCAAACACAAAAATGCTCAGAGATTCCCAAATAATCAAATAAAATAATGCGCGAGGTTTAATTATGGGCAGTTATACAACAATTAAACTTTGAATTTTGTATTATTCCGAAATGCTGAAAATTCCCATTTTCCACGAAAATCGCCAAAATATTCAATTTTACCCATATTTTCTACGTTAGAATTGTATATTACCATATATCAAATGTATTTTTTAAAAGAAAGTAAAAATATTAGTATGTTTTGTTCATATATATGTACAGACAGACATATTTTGACATTTAAGTATCATTTTCTTTGGGTAGGGGTAAAAGTTTCGGTATTTAGAGTTACATTGAACTCCCTTGGTTTTTCTACACATTGTTTTAAGATAATTTGTATATTCCTAAGGATAATGACTTGGCATACCTGCAGATAAATCCTCCAGATTTGCAACATATAACTATTTAAAAGTGAATTTTGGACAATCCTGAAATGCTTAAAATTCCGATTTTTCATCAATTTTGTACCAAATATTGAGTTTAATCTGAAAAGTGGGACTTAAAATGACAAATCATGATAAGATTAATGCAACATTTTTATATCCAATGCAGACTATGCGGGTTTGGTTTTTTTATGCGAATGCAGACAAAAAATGACTACATTAGGGTGAATTTGTTGGAGGTAGGGGTAAGATTTGAGGTAGAGTCACATTAAATACTCTTTGCTTTTCTAAACAATGTTTTAAAACAACTCGCACAGAACAATTCAATGGCATAGCTGCCGACGTATCTCCAGATTTGACATATATTACGACTAAACAATGAACGTTGGACAAATTTGAAATACAATAAATCCCAATTTTTCATCAATTTGGGGCAAAATATTGAGTTTAAGTCAACAAATAGCTGTTAAAATACCAAATCATGATGATATTCATGCAACATTGACATATATACACATGTATAACACACATTATTCGTGTTTTGGTTATTTTTATGCGAACAAAGACATAAATTTGACAATTTTAGGGAAAATTTGTTGGGGTAGGGGTAAAATTTTCGGTATTCAGAGTCACATTAAATACCCCTTGAATTTCTAAACACTGTTTCCAGACAACTTATATATCCCTTAGAACAATTAATTGGCATATCTGCAGTTATATCCTCAAGACTTGCCATATATAACGGGTTAACAGTGAACTTTGACCACATCTGAAATGTTGAATATTCCCATTTTTTCTCAATTTCGGGCACAATGTTGAGTTTAAGTCAACAAATGGCTGTTGAAATATCAAATCGTGATGCAATGCATGCAATATTGTCATATTGAACACAAAATTTGCGTTTTGAGTTAATTTTAGGCGAACATAAAATTAGGGAAAATTTGTTGGGGTAGGGGTATATTTTCGATATTCAGAGTCACATTAAAGCCTCCTTGTTTCTCTAAACAATGTTTTTAGACAACTAATGAATTGCTGAGATTAATTAGTTGGCAAATCTGTAGATATATCTTCCGGATTTGACATATTTAACGATTTAAAAGTGGACTTTGGACAAATCTGAAATCTTGAAAATTCCCATTTTTTAATTAATTTTGGGATAAATATTGAGTTTAAGTCGACAAATGGCTGTTAGAATAGCAAATCATTAAGTAATTCATGCAACTTTGTCATATACAACGGACATTTTGCGTGTTCTGGTTATTTTTATGCGAACATAGAGAAAAAAATTGACAATTTTAGGGAAAATCTGTTGGGGTAGGGGTAAGATTTTCGGTATTCAGAATCACATTAAACACTCCTTGTTTTTCTAAGCAATTTTTAAGACAACTTATATATCCCTAAGAACAATTAATTGGCATATCTGCAGATATATCCTCCAGATTTTGAATGTATAACGATTTAACAGTGAACTTTGGATAAATCTGAAATGTAGAAAATGTCAATTTTTCATAAATTTTGGGCACGATATCGAATTTAAGGCAGTTAAAATACGAAATCATAATATAATTCATGCAACATTGCCATATACATCACACAATTTGCGTGTTCTGGAAATTTTTATGCGAACACAGACAAAAAAAAGACAATTCCAGAGTAAATTTGTTGGGGTAGGGGTAAGTTTTATGGATGTAGGAAGTTTATAATACTTCAAAACTGTCATAATTTGTACCAGTTGTAAAGAAGACATTATGTACTTCCATTTCCTTCCATCTTTTCATGAATTTGAACCACTCATAGATAAGATAGGACAAAAAAAGGGAGAAAACTTTGTCTAAAACGAAAATATTCAAAGATGTGTTTTATTTGTCGATTTAAAAGTGATTTTGGTCATTCAAAACATATTTACATTAGGTTAACATGCTAAAGTTTTAAGAAGGGACATTAAAAGACTAATAACAATTTCAAGAATTATGAAATGAAAAACATATACCAAATACAAACGTATTTGGTATAAAAATGGTACTTATGTGGACTATTTGTAAAGCTAATACCACAGGCTATCATTCTACACCATTTTTACATAACTGAGAGGCACCAATCAACAATTTGAAGCAATTGAAAGAAAAACTTTGAACAAGAACGAAATTTTCCAAAATTTCATTTGTTGGGTCTAAAAAGGGGCCTGTTCCAATATTGCGTGCAGGTTATGCTCATGTTAACATGTCTAAATTATAAAGAGGGGGTATAGCAGGACTGAAAAATATGGGTGGGGATCATAAGTGGGGGTGCACGGGGGGTTATTCCAGCCCATGGGCTAACTTGAGGGTATATAACTTGGTGATTTTATACATTCAAAAACGATTTGAGATAGAAGACAAGTTAAAATTGCAAAATGGTCAGTATTTCAAGGAATAAAATTCATTGAACATAGTTAAGTTGACATAATCCAAGATGGCTGCCAACAAGGAACTTTGTTTAACATTGGACCCTGTAGGATAAAATCTATTAGTTAGCTAAAATATTGACGAACTACCTTTCAGAAAATAAGCAATGAAATGATGGTTCACGAATTTAAGGAAATATATAAAATAGCAAACATCATTTCTATGATTTGCATGCGATAAACTGTATAAAATGAATAATTGTCAAGATAATATATTGTTACCTTTAACAGTTTCATTAAGTTGACATTATTTTTATCTTTGTGTGTGTGTTTTTTATCTTAAAACAGCGTCTTAAGTGTTTGCTAATTTATCAATAAAATAATCGAAGAAATGAAACAAAACGTTTTAATTGACATGTTTGTAAACGGTTAAGCTATTGACTGTTGTGTATTTAGAATTTTCTGCATGTTTTGATACAAAAGATATGCAGCGGTTCCCACATTTTTTTTTAATTTCAATGTTCATTTTACGCACTATACCAAAGAAAAACAATGCTTATTATCACATCTTTATTGGAGTGCTATTTATGGTGCGGGTTTTAAGCTCTTAACTCATACAAAATAAAATATATGTGTACAGAAATGTGTACTTTTACTACAGACCATATATCCATCCAAATATAATACATTCGAGAAATCCAATAACCGGAAATGCAAATGCAGCCACATACCAATCAATTAATTGGAAAATATATATACCACCCTGTAAAAAACAACAAAAAATATTTTTGATTATAGTGACCGAAAGCAATATCTAATTGTGGTCAATTCTTGAGTTATGAGCAATAGCAAACATCTGTCTTTTTTCTGATCAGTCATAGTTAGAATAAAAAAAGAAATAAGTGCTGTAGACGTCGGTATTTTCGCTCGGGTTACTTTCGCCAAGTGTCATAACCAAACTTTTAGCTTCGCGATCTTCAAAGTTTGATTGTTAAGATGTTTGTTAAGATGTTTGATAAGATGTTTGTTATTTAAAGCATTTGCGTGGAAGTATATTCGCATTTAGATTTAAAAAAAACTGTCTCCGAACATTTCTAACGTCACGACAATGAAAACCACCGACGAAATATAAGTATGGACTTGATAGCGATTAATTCAGTACATTAAATTAATATCATTAACGGAAATGAAAAACTTCATACGAATAAATACATTTCAAACGAACACTGAGGCAAGAGCCAAGTTCATCCACATGGAATGGATGGCAAAATATTAATTAATTAGAGTCAGAATACGTAAACGACGATGACGAAACAAACAGTAAATAAAATAAACGACACAAAAAAGTAAGCACTAACAGTGTGAACCCTAAAAACAGGACTGCTCCGGAAGGGAATTCATGTACTCTAAATGATATACATTTATAACTCTTATTTTATTGGAACGTTTCTCCTTAATATCATTTTAATTGCCTCGTACTTTGAAGTAGTTGTAAACTTTATAGCTGTGTGATTTTATAGGTAATACTTTGTTTTACTTATTTAGCGTTACTGCAGTTTAAACATCGTAAAATATAAGAATTTGTGCAGCAGAAGGTGATTTAAACAGGAATAGATATGAATGCACTTCAAGGATATGCTTGCTTCAAAATTGTGTATGTTCATCACCCTGAAATCAACAGATAAAATCGTTGCAAGTACGTAGGCATTGTACTACTCTTGATTCCGCAACATGACTGAAGTCGATTATTTGGCGGCAAAAACAAATGGTTGCATAAGATTTGGAAAAGATTCTCTGCCGTTTTCTTCCAAGTTAAGTGAGTTATATGAACCATGTACAGGGAAATATACCATAACTGTATACTTTGTTGAATCCCAGAAATTTTAGAGAAACCTCCAGATTTCTGAAAAACGATGAAAGGAGAGAGACATGAATTATGACTAGGTGAGAGTCTTTTGGAATGCAAGCATCACATATCAATATCATGTTGGGAATCACATGTAAAAGAGCACATTTGTGGGGAACACAGGAACAAAATTTGTCTTTGTAAGTGTTTTTATAGTTATTTTCAAATAAAACCAGAGACTTTCAAAAGCCTGTATCGATCACCTGTTCTTTGATGATAATCTCGTAGGAAATCAGTATAATGGTATGTTGCCACAGGCTTCCACCTTGGAAGACATGTGAACATTATCAACATAACTGTTTTAAAAGGGGTCATCCATATACAAATTTGACAATTGTTTCTGTGGTTTCCGAGAATACTTCTGAATACATAGTCCTTTGCAAACTATGTTCTTGGCTGGAAGCAATCTTGAATGAGAAAGGAACATAAATATCACAAACGTTGATTCTTTGAAGGAGACCACCCAAACCCTATTGCGACCACGAATGATCTAATTAGCCAAATGCGTTCATAGAAGAACTTTGAATTCATTTTACATAGGCTCATATGTTAAGTTATACGAGCATAAAAAATCAAACACTTTGAAGGAGACAACTCAAGCTTTGTAGTGCCCCAGGTTTTATCCCGTTTGGCTCATCTATTACAAAAGAAATGATTTGAGTCCGATATTAAACTTTGTTTTTAGCTGGCGGTCATTTTGGATAAGTTACGAATATAAAATTCGCAAAGGATCTTCGAAACCTAGGATCTCGCCTGCTCACTCCACTGTCATTATAATTTGGCCTATATTAATATCTGATTGGTAAGTAGAATGGAAAAAAATGTGGTTATAATTGGGTTACTGCTTTTAGAGGAGACAATTTTTAAATGTATTTCACATAGGTTCCCTTTGTTAAAGTATATTCCCTGCTGACGGCAATCTAGGATGAGGAAAGAACAGAATTTGAAGGAGACCACCCAAGGATTATTGTGACCAAGTAAGGACTCAATTGGCCCTGTGTTTTTAGAGGAGAGGAGCTTTGGATGAAAGTTAACGACGGAAGACGGATGGACAACTGGCGATTAACTGCGGACGCAAAGTGGTGGCAAAGGTCCGACCTCCCAGTAATCTTAAAAGAGATTTGCAAAGTTTATTTATCAATAAAGTCATGTCAGCGACATTCAAACTGTAACAAATTTTCATGTTATAGAGATCACAGTTGAAATGTATCATTGCCACCTGGATTGAACTTCAGACCTGCAAGACATCTTTTTTGAAGGGGACCTTAGAGACCATTTGGTCTTGTGTTAATACTTTTTCCCGCTGGCAACCTACTTTGATTGTCTGCTGACCTAAACGATATTTTCAGAGGAACTACCCAAAGACCTTTGCAACAATTTTCTCCAAATTCCCTTACGGTTGAAAAGGGATTTCTAATGGGTTTCAATCTGGTCTAATTTTAAACTAGGTTACCCATGATATTACCTTTAATGATATGCAGACCTGTCTGCCACCGCTTTAGGAATGCACCGATCTGTTATTTTAGAGAAAATTGTTTTTCTTTACCGTCGTGACCCAAAAATAGCTCATATTGTTCTTTTGATTTTTCAAGCCATGACTTTGAATTTGATTTAATAGTTCCTGCCTCGAACTATGTTCCCTTCTGGCTGTAATTTTTTATCACATGCGGACTTATCAGTGATCTTCAAAAACAATTTTGTCTAAACTTTATCTAAATGTACAAGTAGTTTTTGAAGAGATCTTTAAAAGGCTTTACCCAAAGGTTCAGTGTTTAACTATGTCCACTCTAAAAGCCAATATTAATATTGGCAATTTCGTTTTGAGATGAAAGGATCATTGAATGTGTTTTCATAGTATCCAATTATAAATTTTGTTCTCCGCTGACGATCATGTTGATGTGTTTCGAGTTTATGTGCCGCTTTTTTTAAAGAAAACAATCCAATTATTACTGTCACTAAGTTTTAACACACACACACGCACACATATTTATAAACTGCCAAGTACTTTCAGAGAAAAGTATTTTAGAATGGTTTTCAAATAGAATAAAATCTGAAAATATGTTCCTCTCTAGCGACCATCTTGGCAGTTCTTGCCAATGACCAACAAACAACTATTGCGACCACAATATCTTCAATCGACGAAGCAATTACATTTTAGTATAGAATTCTGTCCAAATAAAACACTTCCATAGAAATTTCAAACTCGCAACGCTAATATAACATTTGACCTGTTAGCGTTTCATATTTTAGTTTAAATTAGATCACTATCGCAAACATGTTTTCCGATATTTGACCAAATAAATAAACTAATAGTTAAAATTACTCAAAATACTACAAACAATTATATAAAATGCCAAAAGTTCTCTGTTGGTCGCAAAATCGCAGCAATCCCTGGAAATTCAAACTTTACCCAAGAACCGTTTCTACATGTTCTAACTTACATTTACTTTACTCTCTGCAATATTGTCTTATTACTTTCATGAGGGATAAGAGTAAAATTTATCGGTAATTTTACTTTGATCTCAGGAGATAATTTTTTTCTATATTTGCTACTGTCTAAATATTAAAATATTGGTTAAAAGATTAAGCCACATTCACTGAAATCTGAATAAAGTAACCAGATACATGGCTTTTACAAATCAAGGCTTGAAAAATCATTTTTATTTTTCAAAATTATTTTTGTCAAGTGATTCATAGTTACTGAAAAGAAGTATAAAGACAACTGTTTCTTGGTATAATGTCTCAAAGGACTCTCCAAAGTGATTGCGCTTATAATCGTAGACAAACTAGTTCGTATCAGAAACTTAGCTCTCATTACTCTATACATGTATCTATCATCATTCTTTAAGTTTATACGAGATAGATTTAATCGATTTATAAATCTACACTTTTGCTGGCATTTAGGATTTTCGCATATTTGCGTGTATCTAGCATGTTATTAAATTGATTATTAATTTCGGATGTACAGCACGATAATTGTTCTTGTAAGGCGAAAAAAGAAATCTTTTATTTTCTTTACCATGAATATTTTCTTCAGTGTAAGGAATATCAGACTGACTGAATTTTCTTATTTTAAGATATTTTTAAGGTCTAAGCTTATGTAGAGACCTTGTCTCATGTGCATTTACTCCATACCCTTTCTTTCATAATATGTTCAAAACATAAAATAAAAATGATATGTCAACAATCATCTTCTCCTGTTATCAGGTTAAAATCTTGCCAAATTCGGTATTTGTCAGCATCATTTGCAAAGACTATACAGAGTATCCTGAGAACATGTTTATTGTTAAGATTTCGTAGGAATAAATATCAGATATATACTTTTAATATTTTTTTACATTGAAGAGATATACACCTCAGCTACATTGTGTATCTGTTGAGCTAAAATAGTCTTTACTACATCGCTTGATTAAGAGATATATTTTACAAAGTTTACGAAATAGACAATATCAACGGGAAAAAAGAGCTAGTTTGCGGGAAAGTGAATAAATATGTTACGTTATTATGACGATAAAGTGGAACGGATGAGACAAAGAACAAAACGGCTAAAAAATCAAATCAAATCCACATACGATTCGAGTTTAACAATATGCACCAATCGAATGTGCCTTGCATTAGTGTCTAGTCCCATAGTGTTCATAGTCTTCTAGTTTCTTCTTTTACTTGTTGTATACTATTCTGTACCTCTGCCATTATGGAGTGTTGTCAGTTTCATATTTCATTTAAAATAGATGTATCAGTACAATTTTGGCTTGATTTGGTATTTAGACTCACTGGTTATGCACATTTTCTAAAACTGTATACTCAAAGTCATTACAAATCAACGTGTTTCTCAAGGCAGCAGATGGGGTGTTATATGGAAGAGTGCAAAACGATTGAAAAACCAAAAATATTATTTTACGAAAGGATATGGAGTGAAAGAACATGAGACCGTAACACATATGTTAAGTCCAACTGCAACATATTTTAATGGGATACACATTTCAATTTATATTGAAAATAGCTGTATTTTTGGATAAAACGTCCATTATGGGTCCTTTAGGGATAATGATTTTTTTTACTTACACAAATGTAAAATGTAGATTGCTGACAGTGATCCTTAGAGTCAATCTTGTACTACAAGTACTAAGGCAGTACTCTGATCAGGATGTAAAGTTATTTGGATATCCGATAACTCAAAATAAGTAGATATTTTTTAATATTTTGAAGAACTTTTTATACTTTTACCAATCACGGATATACGTACGTCATTGTTTTATGAAAGAGAAAAAATGCAGCGCCTAGTTCAAGAAATTAAAAATGAAAGAGAAAAATTAAATGTTTCATATCAACTCACCTGAAAACAAAATATCAATCCAAGAAATAAATTTGTTGTACAGAACAAAACAGTAAATAACGTTCGATGTTTTCGTAGTAATGTCCAATTATCTGTAAAAGCTGTGATAATATTTTCACAACCAGCAAACTGGAACGAAAAATTTTATTAATTGTACCAAAAATCAGAAACTATCTAATACTTTTAATAAAACATATTTACCTGTCAGTGTGTTTCTTTAGTTGAAAAATTAGGCATCTGTCATACATGCCTTATAAAGCCGTGTCAGTTTTATAATTTTATTGGCTGGTAATTTGTCAAATAATACCCTTTGACTTCATGGATGCTGAACTCTTTCAAGATTACAACTTAATCAAATTATTTCACTTTATGGCAGATAAATAGCTAAATTCCGAAGTTACCCTGAATTTATTTACAGCATATGGTCATTTCGATATTCTATGCCTCTTAAATTAGATCAAATCATAACATTAAGAATAGATGTAAACGCATACAGAGAACAAATTACCGATATGGTGATAATAGAAAAGCCAAAATCGGCTAAGGACAGACCTATGCAACAATTTTTTTCTTAAATTTACACACATGCAAATTTCTAAATAAAGTACTGGCTAATGGTATAGTGAATACTGTCAGAGGCTAACAATCCACCAGCAGTGGCATCGAATAGTGGTAATAAATGACATAATATCGGCGTTACTCTAAATTTGGTTTCTGTATGTGGCAATTTCGACAAATTATGTCTCATCAGTGCAGATCAAATCAAATCATAAAAAAAATACGAGAAAATGAAAACAAAACAAAGAGAAAGCTGTCACGAGGATAAAAGTACTTTATATGTTTCTGATTAAGATCAAGTATGAGAGTGACTTACTGCTATTTCTGAAGATACGTCAGTAATAGTACGAATTGTTCTAGATATGCATAATGATTGTTATATGGTCATGTAATTCGTTGGAATAACATACTTTAAAGACATCCTTGATACAAGTTAACTGCTTTTACGTAAATATAAAATAATGTTCATCTATAGTTACCAGTTTAGTCATTTGATTTATAATTTTTTTTTGTCGTGTATCATTGCTTTTAAAATGTATCGAACCAAAAGATCTCAGATATGTACTTGACTGCCTGAATTTCTATGTGCAAAAGTTTTATTTTGGAATATGCATTAAACGAAAAGAAAAAAATACAAAAAACTAATCAACATATTATTCTGCAGATGTACAAAAGTTTATGAAGATATAATAAATTTTTAGATAATAATCATGCTGTTGTCAAAAACTCTTTTATCCCCTGTCCCAAGGGTAAGTGTAAGCTTGCGGTTTTCGTCCGTGCGTGTGTCCATTAGCTTTTCACATTTTCATTAACCCTCTGAAAACCACTGAAGCAAATTCAACCAAATTGTACAGAAATGCAGTATGGAAGGTCATTTTCAAGGATTGCTCATTTCGTTCAGATTTGGCAAAATCATGGCCACCAGCGCGAAACGTATATTTAACATTTGATCGTATGAGAAAAAGCAACCTCTCATCACCTCCTTTGAAACTACCAAAGAAAGTTCAACCACACTTTACAAGAATGATGTTTGGAATCTCCCTTACAAAAATTGTTTATTTCCATCCGATCCGACAAAAACATAGCGGCCAGCATAGAACTTATATCAAACATTGGACCCTATGGGGTAAACGTCACAGTATAGAAAACGTCACGTCATAGAGCCTAAAACTTCATGAATTCGGTCACATGGGGAGGACACGCTTGTGACGTATACACACTGTAACGAAAATGGATCTGCACTTTACCGTTAGTATTGTCGTATCCAAGGCTGAATGTAAATATACATTGTAAAAATCCCCTTTTTAGTCTCCCGATTCTAGGAATGCATCTTGGGGTAAAAATGGGGAGTTCCGATTTGCACGTGGGTATATAAGCAGACCAAGGCCCGCACTGTTCGGTTTTTCCCGCTTTTTCAAAAGAAAGGAAGCAGAATGACGCTTAGGTCGTAAGAAGATATCACTGAACAAAACTGAGCAATAGTTAATGCTTAGAAGTTTGAATGAGATTGTAGAAGTGGCTGAACAATTCTTTCCTGCCGTCGCAAAATAACCAACTGCATTATATATATTGTTGTTTAAAGTGAGGCTGCCGATTAAAAGTTACGTCTCATATTGAAAGTTGGCATTGATTGATTGATAGTACATTTAAATACCCCGTTCATTATATTACCTTTCATCATACAATTACAACGTCAGATACAGAATCAATCCAATACACTGAATACTCGGACCTCAAGAATTGACTTGAGCACGAACCTATACACGCTACAATACGTAGGGCGGACAAACAACAAATGGTGAATCTAAATACCAGAACTTGGATATTGTCTATTTTAACCAACCTTATAGAGTACAGCACAGAGATTACACATTTTGTTTCGATTTGACAAGCATTGCCGCCAGACAAGTAACAAGGAAAACTTGCTATCAAGCATTGTGTCAGGTGAGCTATACAGGCCCCGAGACTCTTTTTTCATTTTATTGACACGTGGATATTGTTCAAAATTTAGGGAAGATAAAACCTACAAAATCAACAATGTCACAATATGGAAGGGCTGAAGTTATCTTTCAGTCCGAAACCTAATTTGAATACAAAAAATATGTCTACAAAAAAATCCATCATCTATACCACGTCGTTCAAGTCGGTCGTCTTTGGTTATGTGTGCTTATTATCTTGATAGTATATGTCCTTTCCATCAACAAAGAAGGAGTACCTTCGCTCTCAATTGTTGTGAAGAAAGATTGATTTATCAGATCAGTAATTACTGTTTACAGTTTATTGTGTGAAGCGAATGTATATATGGTTAAAATAAAAAATCTAAATGCTCTGGCAAAAGGAGAGACTGTTTGGGTTTTGCTCAAGGAAATTTTTTAATCTGACGATTTTTATATAGTACATAATCGCCATCAGGAAGGGGAAATTATAAATAATGAAAGAGAAATTATCTCTTTTATGAAAGATGTTAGATTTTTTTAACAAAACAACGGCAATAATATACCGAAAAAACAAAGGAGTGGTATTTACCAAAATCGAAGTTCAAAGACATGACCAAAGAAAGAGTACACAGAAAACAATTACGTTTGGCAGCTAAAAAGCACAGAAATAAAAAAAAAACATATTCAAAGCCAAGGCACCTGCAGTCAATGTAATGATTACGTATTTAAAAAATGGGATTGTTAATAATAAGGATATCGTCAATATACCTGCTGTTAACACTGAAAATAAGTTTATTACTGTTTGATACAGTTCCATTTTTTTTTCATAAATTCCCGTTCGTAACACAGTAGAAAAAAAAATCACAATAGACCATATCCGAGCTCTGATGTCAAGGACACTTTTCAACACGTCACAGTATAGAGAACGTCGCGTCATAGAGCCTAAAACGTCATAAAATAATGTTTTTGAAGTACATTTCTGGTCACATGGGGCGGACATGATTGTTACGTAGGGCGGACGAACAACAACTGGTGAATCTAAATACCAGAACTCGGAAATGGTCTATTAATACCCATGAGGATTACAATGACCTGTTGACAAACAATGGTTCCAAAAAGAACATACATATTGTCTAGCAAGAAATTCAGTACCTTATTCATATCACCACATGTCCAGGAGAAATGGTTATTATCCCCCCGCTTAGCAAAAGCGAGGGGATTATGTAATGCAGTCCGTCCGTATGTACGTTCGTACGTACGTGAGTTTGTAATACTCCCCGATAGCTCTGGAACTATGAGAGATACAAATTTGAAACTTGGCACCATACTAGAGTATGATCAGAAGTAGCGCACTGTTGATTCGGATTTTAGGTCAAAATCCCTAGGGGCAAATTATCGACGAAAACGAATTTTTGCGATATCCAATAATTTAAAGAAATTTCCAGACCATTTGGGCTAGAAAGTTGAAACTCTGGAATCGACTCACATATTATGTAGCAACTTCACAGAGGGTGTCGGAATTTTGGTATTACCCCTCAGGGCATGCCCTCCAGGGGTCCAAAAACAAAAAAAATCGATTCCGCTGGAACTCCTCTTACACCTTAAATTGCAGAAACCTTGTAATAAGGGTATAAGTAACACTATCAAAGTTGTCTGTGCCGAAGATTTCCGAATTTTGTAATTTGCATTCAGGGAGGAAAAATGAGCAAAAATGCATTTCGAGATATCCAGTAATGAGCGAAATCTTCTGAAGTATTCATGTTTGGAAGCTGACACTTTGTATACAAGTTCAATGATATGCATCTCATTTACTGATGATAGCGGACTTTTGGTATGACCTCTGGGGGCATGCCTTTAAGGGGCCAAAAATGTTTAAAAAATTAGTACTCGTCAGAACGACTGGAACTCTATGTATAATTTAACTCGAATAATTCAAGCCCTCTCCGTATCCGATTTTCTCCTTCTACGACGGCTTGAAGACACGATGTTCATTGGACGCGTCAGCTCCTGACAGGAGAGGTCGACCAATGAAATATCGACGAAGTTTTGAGACTGCGAAAGGCAATTTCTTGTCAATTTACAAATTTAATTATGTAAATAAAAGTCGTATCGTGTGTAATTATGTAATTAATTAAAGCCACCAATAAACACAGCGGGGCATGTTTCATCCGGATTGAAAAATATTTAACATGTAACGAGTGTACGAACATAATATATAAAATGTATCAAATGTTTATCATGTGTATTTGTATATAATCTCGTACGAAATATATAGCGTATCAACAAATTGAAAGCGAGCTTGTTCCAGCAAATGATTTTTTCATAAAAATCGTCAAAATTAAATAAATTAATATTTTTGAAACGAGATGATTTTCAATTTTTTTTTAAACATAATTTAAAAACAAAGGATGCGGCAGGTTATGCAGGAAAGATAATTTTGGTGAAACAGAATTACATTTTTGATAAGAATTTAATATCAAAATATTTGACAAACGTAACATAATCTTGTCAAGCTATATTTTGTATTCGGTTCAAGTTATTTGAAACACTCCATTACAAGGAAGTATATTGACAATATACGTCCTTCTCCATGCTTAATTCAATCGACTAAGGCATTAAATCCTTTCATACTTTGATTTTTTTTTTGTTTCAAACTTTCCGGGGTTATTTTCTGTATACTAAATAAATTCACAAGAAAACTAATTAAAGATGTTAATTGTTGATTTATTATCTGTTTATTGAACCTCTAGAATATGCAAGTAAATGTGTAACACCCGGTTGTCTGACGAAACCACAATAAACAAATAAAATTTGAGCACGAATTTTGCGCAAAAATAATAAAAATCCTCTAAAATGAATTTGTTATCGCTGCTTGTTTTTTGCAACCTTATATAGACCCGCGGGTTATGATACAGAGTTAACAGACGATATTTCTCCCACAATTCATAGCGATTACATGCATTCAGGCGTTAATGTACCGATCGTAGTGAGTGGAATATAACGACTGGATTATTCGGGTTATGTATAATTTCGATTTTGTGGTTTATATTTTCATAGCAATTATTGGAATTGCTCTTTGAATACGTTCTAAGTTTTTGGAATTTAGACTACGGTGCCAAATTTTGTAAATTTCCTGAAAATGGCAAAGACTAAAATTTTTTTGAAATTTCAACATGAAGTTTTATAATTAAGCAACTTTTAAATGTCATCAGCTAGTATGAACACTAGGATTTCAAAAATATGATTCTAATTTTGGTAAATATTCTGAAACTCTCAAAAGACCAATTATTTTTTTGAATTTTACATAGCAACCATATCTATTTTTATGCCTTATAGTTTTAATGTGCATTTTCAATGGTCAGATTGCAAAAAAACTTAGATTCTAATTTTGGTAAAGTTCCTGAAACTCTCAAAGACCCATTATTTTTTGGAGTTCTACCTAGCAAACATATCTTTTTCAATTATTTAGAGATATAATGATGAATTTCAGCTGTCAGGTTGCAAGAATCTTTGATTATAATTTTGGAAATTTCCTGAAACTCTCAAAGACCCATTATTTTTTGGAATTTTACCTAGCAAACATATCTTTTTTTATGCCTTTTAGATTTAATAACTATTTTCAATGATCAAATTGCAAAAAAAAACTTTTATTCTTATTTTGGTAAAGTTCCTGAAACTCTCAAAGACCTATTATTTTTGGAATTCTACCTAGCGACCATGTCTTTTTCAATTAATATTTAGAGTTATAAGGATGAATTTCAACTGTCAGGTTGCAAGAATCTTTGATTCTTATTTTGGTAAATTTCCTGAAACGCTCAAAGACCAATTACTTTTTAGAATTTCAGTAGCAACCATATCTTTTTTTATGCCTTATAGTTTCAATGATGATTTTCAATAGTCAGATTGCAAATATCTTTGATTCTAATTTTGGTATTTTCCTGAAACTCTCAACGACCTACTGTTTTTTTTTTTTTTTTTTAATTCTACCTACCAACCATATCTCTTTCAATTTCTTACAGTAAAAATGATGATTTTCAACAGCCAGGTTGCAAAAATCTTTTATTCTACTTTTGGTAAAGTTCCTGAAACTCTCAAAGACCCATTATTTTTTAGAACTCTACCTAGCAACCATATCGTTTTGGTGTTTTACAGTTACGATGATTAATTTAGTTTCAAAAACACTTAGAAAAAAGAAGGGAAACGGGGAATGTGTCAAAGAGACAACGACCCAAAGGGGAGTAATAACAACTCAAAGCCACCATAAGATCTTCAATGAACGGTGAGAAAACCCCACACCCAACAGCAGGTCGGAGTCGGCCCCTGAATAAAGAGTAATCAAGTTCTGTGAAATAAACATCATCCTAGACTCCTATAAACATAAAGTAAACTAACTAGAAGAAGACAAGACACACAAAGGCTTAATAAATTTCCTGACTTTGGACAGGCGCAAACCTGCTGCGGCGGGGTTATTGTCTTTTTTTAAAAGGCGAGGGGGTCAAAAAGGGGTAACAGGGGGATCGCAATCTTCGATTGACTGTTTTTCATTGAGATTAATATTTGAAAAAAAAATCCTTGCTTTTTGTTACAGCAAATGAACTGAAGACCAGAAAATTTAAACGACCGGTTAATAATTTGTCCCAATTTAGATATAATCAAACAACGGCAGTAGAATACCGAAGGAACAAGGGAAGCGATGACCACGGAAGTCGTGTATAAAGTGTAGAAAAATCATAACTGTGAATAATGAAACTGGCCTTTCTATAGATTGTTATTTATATAAAACTTCGAAGAAATTTTTAATTGCAAATTTTTTAAAGTAATTTACACCAGAGTTTTGTTATGTTTACTACTATGTCCTTTGTACAAGTAATTGAAGGATAAATTTTGTTACTCAAAGCCGAAAAAAAAGCCAAAGTCTTTTTTTTTACTGCAGTCAAAGACTGTCAAAAAAGCAATTCCGATATAAGTTTAAGCTCTGTTAGGAGTACTTTGCTCAATTCCTGTTACACAACTTTGTAAAACCGTTTTGGAATGTGAAACTATGTCTTTTAATAGTCCGCTCTATGAATGTTCTAAAATTATTGACGTATTCTGCAATCATGGACTTTTTCCGAGAACCTACAAACCCAATGTTAAATAATTTTTGAAAATTAAATATATTAATAAAGGAATTGATTTAATTGATATTGCATGTATTTTTCCGGACCCAGATATTCAAAACTTATACCCGTATATTTTGCTAACCATGATATGCCTATCATTTCTTTATCTTACAAACAACCTACTAGTATTTTTTTAAATTACTCTTCTATCACCTGTAATGCTGATTTTTATAAATTACCCCAGCAGCTGAGACTGTTCCACGTCATCATACCTCTATGACCCTTGCGGACATATATTAACGGGGAACTTCTTTAGAAAAGAACTTAAATATCGCCTACCTTCCAAAATTAACTGGCAAGTTTTTTTTATATCATTAAAGACGCAGTCCCTTAGTATTGTATAAAATGGTGCAAACCCTAAAGTGCAAACAAACACGCACTTAATATGTTGAAAGATCAAATTATTACTAAAGTCACAAACAGAATAAATTTTTATAAAGATAATTATGATGAGCCTGATCCTAAGTTGTCTGTTAACAGAATTAAGTCAAAATTGAGAGATCTTGGCAAAAAATGTGTTTATCTGTTGACAAAGCTTCCAACAACGTTGCTATCATTTAAAAGAAATACTATATCGATGTCCAACAAAACGAATTGGCAAAGTCTAATACTTTCAAATGCACCAATTGTGACAAACAAATGCTCACAAAACAATATTACAAGGACACACAAATTCTCAAAGTTCCACGTAAAGATAACACCTTGTCCACAATGCACTGGATTCCTAAGCTTCACAAAAACTCCTACAAGCATCGTTTTATTTCAGCATCGAGCAACTGTTCTTCTACTAAATTGTCCATCAATTTAACCAGTGCACTTTCTTCTATGAAGGAGATAATTATAAGTTATTGTGAAAAAACTTATCAAAACACTTTCGGAATGTAAAAACATCTATTGAAGTTTTAGATGAATTGCAATCAATACAAAAACCAGTTTCATCTATCAACAGTTATGCTTTTTCTAAACTTTATATAACGCTTCCACATAATTTGATTAAATCTAAATTGAAACAACTGATTAAACGGTCTTTTAAATTTTCTAGTCTGCAGTTCATTTGATGTAACAAAAAGCAAGGATTCTTTTCTAATATAACTTACAACAATCATTGCTCCTGGACATGTGATGAAACGATTAAGGGACATTTTTGTTCCTTTTGGCAACATGATGAAGATCTTTTTTCTTTTCTATTACGAACGTGACTTTATGAACAAACTACAAAATGAAACCATACGAAACATTGATCCACTTATTTCTATTTTCAGTGAAAACAGTAGGTATATTGACGATATCGTTACTATTGAAAATCTTCAGTTTTACGATTATGTCGATATCATTTACCCACAACAACTGAAACTTAATAAAGCTAACAATGATTCCAAAGTAAGCGAGAACCGAACAGTCAGTCAAAGAACGAACAATCCATGGACAAAGGCAACATCGGAAAGACTAAGAAACATGGACACCACTTGAGAACGGGATAAAAAAGAAAAATGAAGACACACATACAGATAAACAACACGGACCCAATAAAAACCATGGGTGAGATCAGGTGTACTGGTAGAGTAAGCATCTCCTGCTTCTTATGAGACACCGGCTTTCAAGGAAGTCGCTGTATTGTCCATTAACCCTTGAATCGCGAATGAGTTGTGAGATGTTAACTCCATATGATGGTGCTTTTGGAATGTTGCCACAAAGAAAAGGGAAGTTTACTATTGGAAAAGTGAAGTCATCGCGTTTGTCATACAACCTAGTATGTAATGTACCTCTGTTGTCAATTTCAGGATGAAGGTCAAGGAACGAGGCCGATGTGGAAGTATCTGTAGTATCCTTAATTTCAAGCTCTTTTGGATAATTGAGATGAATAAAAATCACCATAGCGAGGGTTGTTTGGTGATAAAATATCATCTATATAACGGAAGCTGAAATTAAAGGACTGGACCAGTTTTTTGACCCTCAATGAATTCTGCCTCATAAGAGTGGAGAAACAGATCGGCTAAAAGAGGTGCACAGTTTGTGCAAATTTGAATTCCGATGGTCTGTTGAAAAAAAAATCCAAATATTGCCCTTTTCTGGATCTAACTATCATCGTTGACTCTGATGAAAAAAAGTAAAATTTACGATAAAAGGGATAATTTTGATTTCAGTATTACTAAGGAGTAGGGATGATAAGGGCCATTTTTGGCCCCATCTTCAAATTATAACTTATTTCGTATCTTGATAGCCCTTATACTGAGAGTTCAGAATATGACATTTTTCGTTGTTTACGTGAGCCCTTTGTTGCCTAGCAACCATTTCAATATGCCAATAATTGTGTCAATAATTACCATATAGAGCTAGTATACGTCAATCATAGGCACCTGCAAACCAATTACATTTGTATGTCAGGCCGTCGGAAAAGGTAATAAATGATTTTTTTTCTAGAGTCTGGCAAAATCAATGCTTAGCAACAACTCTGACGTTGCTAAGTAACAAAATAGTCTATTTTTTCACCACGTAATGAATAATTGAAACAATGAAGAGTTCTAGTATTCTTTTACGTTTTTTCTTCTACTTTCTAGGAAATCGTGATTTAAGATTTATTCATCCTTAATTGATATAAAAATCCATAGCAACAACCTCTATATGTTATTTTGATGCATTGCAGAACCAAAAAAAAATCAGGATTTTTCACCACGAAAGCCCGGACCGTTTGATTTTCAGCCTGGAGGTGAGTTAGGGGCTTGGATATATTTTTTTGTAAATTGACTCGGATTTTTGCTAAATTCTCTGACCAGCACCTGAGATGTAAAAGTCATCTGGCCCTCAACATGACCCCCCCCCCCCACGAAAATCAAATGGTCCGTGCTTAATGGGACAAAATGATCCGGAGGAACATGTGTATACTAAATATATACTAAATATTATAGTGTTAGAAGAATAAGGAAATGGAAAACTAAATGGGCAAAATGAAATTTGGGGCTTTTTGCAAAAACCTTTCTTTGTGATTCTCTGCTTAATACAGCGATGGAAACGTTCAACATTCCCAAAATAGCGCTCATCGTGTGAATCGTGTGCGTTCATCGTGTAGATCGTTTGCGTTCATCGTGTAAATCGTGTGCGCTCATCGTGTATCGTGTATCGTTCATTGCGTGTATCGTGTAGCGTGCGTTTACTCGTTTCATTTAAATTCCACATTTTATAGATAGGTTTACCAGTTTTTTGCAAAACACCGTTGTTTATTTATTTTTTTTTCAACTCGAAATATACCTTTTTTACAACCGCCGATTTTACAAAAAGAAAATAAAGATATTATCAGATTAAGTATCACGTCTGGCGAGTTTTTGTCACAAAACATTTATTGTTTAGGAACGCAAACCTTTATTTAGTCTACTTTATTCAATGCTAAATCAACCTGTTCAATATAGTAGAACAATAAAAGTCTAATCAGATTAACTTATTATATCTATGGTTAAATCATAGGAAGTTTAAGTATTGCAGACACCAGTATAATATAAAATATAGAAAAACTGCCCCTTTCTTTATATTAATGGTTAAATTATATGACGTTTTAGTATTGCAGACACCGGTATAATATAAAATAGAACCATAATATAAAATAGAGAAAAAGTGCCCTATCTTTTATATTTATGGTTAAATTCTATCACGTTGTGCCCTATCTTTTATATTTATGGTTAAATTATATCAAGTTATAGTATTGCGGACACTGGTATGATATAAAATAGAGAAAAAGTGCCCTATCTTTTATAATTATGTTTAAATTCTATCAAGTTAAAGTATTGCGGGCAACGGTATAATATAAAATAGAGAAAAGGTGCCCTATCTTTTATATTTATGGTTGAATTCTATCAAGTTTTAATATTGCAGACACCGGTATAATATAAAATTGAGAAAAGGTGCCCTATTTTTTATATTTATGGTTAAATTCTATCAAGTTATAGTATTGCGGACACCGGTATAATATAAAATAGAGAAGAAGTGTCCTACCTTTTATATTCATGGTTAAATTCTATCAAGTTATAGTATTGCAGACAGCGGTATAATATAAAATTGAGAAAAAGTGCATTATCTTTTATATTTATGGTTTAATTCTATCAAGTTATAGTATTGCGGACATTGGTATAATATAAAATAGAGAAAAAGTGCCCTATCATTTATATTTATGATTAAATTCTATCAAGTTATAGTATTGCGGACACCAGTATAATATAAAATAGAGAAAAAGTGCCCGATCTTTTATATTTATGGTTAAATTCTATCAAGTTATAGTATTGCGGACACCGGTATAATATCAAATAAAGAAAAAGTGCCCTATCTTTTATATTTATGGTTAGATTCTATCAAGTTTTAGTATTGCAGACACCGGTATAAAACAAAATAGAGAAAAAGTGCCCTATCTTTCATATTTATTGTTAAATTCTATCAAGTTTTAATATTGCGGACACCGGCATAATATAAAATTGAGAAAAGGTGCCTGCCCTATCTTTCATATTTATGGTTAAATTCTATCAAGTTTTAATATTGCGGACACCGCTATAATATAAAATTGAGAAAAGGTGCCCTATCTTTTATATTTATGGTTAAATTCTATCAAGTTATAGTATTGCGGACACCGGTGTAATATAAAATAGAGAAAAAGTGTCCTACCTTTTATATTTATGGTTAAATTCTATCAAGTTATAGTATTGCAGACACCGGTATAATATAAAATAAAGAAAAAGTGCCCAATATTTTAAATTCTATCAAGTTATAGTATTGCAGACACCGGAATAATATAAAATAGAGAAAAGGTGCCCTATCTTTTATATTTATGGTTAAATTCTATCAAGTTTTAATATTGCAGACAGCGGTATAATATAAAATTGAGAAAAAATGCTCTATCTTTTATATTTATGGTTAAATTCTATCAAGTTATAGTATTGCAGACACCGGTATAATATAAAATAGAGAAAAAGTGCCCTATCATTTCAATTTATGGTTTAATTCTATCAAGTTTTAATATTGCAGACACCGGTTTAATATAAAATTGAGAAAAGGTGCCCTATCTTTTATATTTATGGTTAAATTCTATCAAGTTATAGTATTGCGGACACCAGTATTATATGAAATAGAGAAAAGGTGCCCTATCTTTTATATTTATGGTTAAATTCTATCAAGTTTTAATATTGCGGACACCGGTATAATATAAAATTGAGAAAAGGTGCCCTATCTTTTATATTTATGGTTAAATTCTATCAAGTTATAGTATTGCCGACACTGGTATAATATAAAATAGAGAAAAAGTGCCCTATCATTTATATTTATGATTAAATTCTATCAAGTTATAGTATTGTTTACACTGGTATAATATAAAAAAGAGAAAAAATGCCCTACCTTTTATATTTATGGTTAAATTCTATCAAGTTTTAGGATTACTGACACCGGTATAATATAAAATAGAGAAAAAGTGCCCGATCTTTTATATTTATGGTTAAATTCTATCAAGTTATAGTATTGCGGACACCGGTATAATATCAAATAAAGAAAAAGTGCCCTATCTTTTATATTTATGGTTAGATTCTCTCAAGTTATAGTATTGCGGACACCAGTATATTATAAAACAGTGAAAAAGTGCCCTATCTTTTATATTTATGATTAAATTCTATCAAGTTATAGTATTGTTGACACTGGTATAATATAAAAAAGAGAAAAGGTGCCCTATCTTTTAAATTCTATCAAGTTATAGTATTGCGGACACCGGTATAATATAAAATAGAGAAAAGGTGCCTTATCTTTTATATTTATGGTTAAATTCTATCAAGTTTTAATATTGCAGACAGCGGTATAATATAAAATTGAGAAAAAGTGCTCTATCTTTTATATATATGGTTAAATTCTATCAAGTTATAGTATTGCGGACACTGGTATAATATAAAATAGAGAAAAAGTGCCCTATCATTTAAGTTTATGGTTTAATTCTATCAAGTTTTAATATTGCAGACACCGGTATAATATAAAATTGAGAAAAGGTGCCCTATCTTTTATATTTATGGTAAAATTCTATAAAGTTATAGTATTGCGGACACTGGTATAATATAAAATAGAGAAAAGGTGCCCTATCTTTTATATTTATGGTTAAATTCTATCAAGTTTTAATATTGCAGACAGCGGTATAATATAAAATTGAGAAAAAGTGCCTTATCTTTTATATTTATGGTTAAATTCTATCAAGTTATAGTATTGCGGACACCGGTATAATATAAAATAGAGAAAAGGTGCCCTATCATTTAAAGGAGTAGGGGCAGTAAGGGTAAAAAATGGCCCCATTTTTCGTGAAAAAATTAAATGAACTGAGGATTCCATGTATCAATTACAAAAATCATGAATGTGGCGAACATTAATAATATGACGTCATTTTTTGGAAAATCACGACCCGTGACGTCACAATCGGTCCATAGAAACGGCAAAATATGTGAAAATGGTTGAGAAAACCACATTTTGACAACTTCATATTGTTTTTTCACCCCCTCCACAAGCGTGTGCCAACTTTTCCTTTTGTGGAAAAGGACCTTATAATAATATCTAAGTTGTCGCCAAATATCTTTTTGGCACACGCCTGTGGAGGGTATAAATTCTTTAATAGAAGTTGATTGTCTTTCTTAACTGAAAGAATGGAAATAAAAAGTAATATATCTGTTTAGTGTTTTTTTAAATCCCGGTAAATAATAAAATCTATGCAACCTAGTTCACAACGAATATTCGGTACATAATTTAGGAGCACCTCCTTGAAAGCGTCTGTGGCAACGGAACAGTCAACAGTGCAGGATCATGAAGACATTTTAAACTTGATAAACAACAAAATGTGATCGTTTGAGAAATAAAACTCTGCTGTAGAATTAACATCACACCAAGAAGACGGGATACAATGCATTAGGTACATTTTGTAATAGTTACAGATAAAGTTTATATTATAGGTATATTAATGTCTTTTGTTCACGCCGATGTTACGTTAGCCTTCTAAAAATCGGGAAAAAAATACTGTTACACTGAAAATCGACTCTGCTTTTCGTACATAGAATTTTAAACCACTGATAGGTGAAACTTAACTAGAAAACTGATTTTATTTTTGACAAAACTTTTCGACAGACGATGTGCATGTTACCGTTTATCTAGACTTACACCGGTTAGTTGTATTTGGAATAAATATATCCCTTTAAAAGCATACAGGAAAAACATTTGCAAATGTTGTAAAAATGAATTTAATTATCAGTTTAGTGTGTCTTCAAAGTATTTATACAGGGATGTCTTCTGCTGGAGAATTGAAAAAAAGATTTAAATACAACTTATTTCGTCCAGTTTGTTACGTCGGTGCCGTAGCCGTGATCGTATGGTGGTTGGTTTTCAATGAAAAAAAAAGTATGGTGGTTGGTTTAGGAACGTTTTTCACCTGTTGGGTAGGAGTTCAAATCTCGGTTGTTATTTTCCTTCTTAATATATATAGATTTTTTTCATTTTTTTTTCATAGGTGGTTAAATAACACTATTCTTTTTTTCACTTAAAAACGATCATGGGTAATTTTAATTTATATTTTAGCTAGCTAATGTTGGCGTCTGAGAAAGTAACAACCGATATTGTGCTTATATAGGTGACGGCCCTATAGTCCCACTTTCTATCTTGGTTTACATAGAGTCATTTTCGGACTATCGGACCTTCGGACCTTCGGACTTTTGGGAATATCGGACCACCGGACCTTTGGACTATCGGTGTGTAACCCTTTATTCTAGCGAGCAAACGTGTTTTTTCTTTTGATGATATAGATTTACACCACTCCGAAAATTGGAACATAAATATTTACGCACTCATTGTAGTTTTGTCTGTCTTCGAAGTATACAGACTGGGGTGTCTTCTGCTGGAAACGGAAACAAAACTTTCCATACCTTTCTAACGTTGGCGTTTAAGTCGGTTGGTTGTTGAACATTTTGCTCCTGTTGGATGATAGATCATATCTTTGTTAACTAATATATTTGGGTTTTTTTTCACATACATTGCCAAAGGTTGGGGTCCACTTAATGGTATTTTAGTACACAAACTTTTTGCTGCTGTTGACGAGGACAACACACGTACATGTACATAGATTTGATCAGATATAGTTAAAGTTTATTTATCTGCTGACAGATATAGATTTAGGCCACTCGAAAATTGGAACAAAACTACGAAGTTTAGCTTGTTTTCTGCTAGAGAACTGTGGGTATCCTTTAAATACAACTTGTTTCAACATGTTTGTATTGTGGGCACAGCAGCCATGATCGTATAGTGGTTAGTTTTGCATTCTACAGCTCTTGTTGGATGCGAGTTCAAATCTCGCATTGAAATAATGTTATTTTTATTGATCTTATATTCATTTTTTTTAACATATCTGATTAAATTATATTTATTTCGCATAAAACGATCGTGTGTGATTTAAATTTCTTAGCTTACAAATAAATCAGTTTCATTTGTGAAATAGAAACATTGAAACGATCTGACAAATTATGCTTACGACCGTAAAACGCTTGTAGTGACATAATTAGGGCCCGCCGCTTTGTGGCGGACGCCCTGTAGTAATCTGTCTGTCCGTCCGCCCGTTTGTCCGTCCGTCCGTCCGAAACATTCGTGTCCGGTCTATAACGTTTTTCTCGTTTGAGGTAGGCTTTTGATATTTGGCATGTGGCTTGATCTCCTTGAGGCGACGTGTCGCATACCTTGGTTGGTGACCCTTGACATTTGACCTCAGGGTCACATTCATGCTTTTTCAATGACAAAGTCGTGTCAATGCTATAACTTTTTTCTCTTTTGAGATAGGCTTTTGATATTTTGCATGTAGATAGATCACCTCAAGACGACGTGTCCCGTACCTTGGTTGGTGACTTTTGACCTTGACCTTTGACCTCAGGATCACAATCATGCTTTTCTATGACAAAGTTGTGCCCGGGCTATTACTTTTTTCTCTTTTAAGATAGGCTTTACATTTGGCATGTGGATAGATTGCTTTAAGGTGACATGTTACGTACAATAGTTGATTTCGCTTGACCATTGACCTCTAGGTCACACTTGGAGCGGGGCCCACAGAGATGGATACCATCTCACTGATGTCTTGTTTAAGCTGTAATAATTGAGCAAAATGTTGGTGTACAGGTGACAGTAAAAACTCGAAGATGGAGACATGATATAGTTTTTTTCAGCTCACCTGGCTATGCCAGGGAGAGCTTTTGCCATAACCTGGCGTCCGTCGTCTGTCCGTCGTCCGTTGTAACTTTTTCATTCAGAGATCTTCTCCTCTGAAACCACTGGGCCAATGGGAACCAAATTTGGTCACAATAGTCCTAAGGTGATCCTCTTTAAAAATGTTGTATCTGGAAGGCCCGTACCTCATCCAAGATTACCGCCATCAAGGAACAAGGTTTTAACATTTGACCCTATGGGAAAACACATTCAAAGGTCTTCTTTTCAGAAACTACTAGCCCAAATATAACCAAACTTAGTCACAATGGTCTGTAGATGGTCCTATCCAAAAAGGTATCCGGCAGGTCCGTACCTCATCCAAGATGGCTGCCATCGGGGAATACTAGTTTTTGACATTGGACCCTATGGACAACGCATTCAATGACCTTCTTCTCAGAACCTGTTAGTCCAATGAGAACCAAACATAAACGCAATAGTCTTTAAATGGTCCCTTCTGAAAATAGTATCCGACAGGTCTGTACTTCATCCAAAATGGCCGCCAGCGGGGAACATACTAGTAGTTATAACATTGGGTCATATGGGGAAAAGACATTCAAAGATCTTCTCAGAACTACTAATCAAATAAGAACCAAAAATAATCACAATAGAATTTAGTTGGTCCGTTCCAAAATGGTATCCGACAGGTCCGTACTTCATCCGACAAAGCCGTCAGCGGGGGACGCAGATTAACATTGGATCCTATGGGAATACACATTTAAAGATCTTCGGATCTGAAACTTCCAGACCACAGGACACTAGTGTTTTTTTCAGACAGCGGATGACAGTAATTAACGTTGCCAGTATTTATGTATGTTGACGTCGCGATTCCATTTGTATAAATAAACACATGGATATAGGGCTGTTCGACTTCCAGCAATGAATTTCGCTCTAGCCGGGGGTAAAGGCCGTCTTGAACTTACTATGAGATTCGATAAAAGCTCATTGTTGAAGGCTTATTCTTTAAGAGGGGGAGCAGCGATAAAAGCGCTTTTCCATTGCTTGGTTCTACAATGTATTTGTAGAGACTTTGTATCATGTGCATTTTCTCCATATCTTTTCATTGCTTATTATAGACACGTGAGCTTTTTTCATACGTGAATTTTTTATCGTTCTTTATGCTTGTTAAAATTGGATTCTCTTGACTTTATTTACGCATGAAACTGCATGGCGCAAAGTCCGTCGTTTTCTGCTTTACCACGTGTACACGTGTAACACGACGAAACCACAGCTAATGATCTTTTTCTAGCTTTGAAAGAAACATATCTTGGTCTAAACAGTCCTATGAAGGGAACTTCTAGTTTACAGCTTGACATAATGTTTGTAACAAAGACAATGAAGGTACCATTGAACCTTCCTGGAATCAAATTCAAACATCTTCTCTGAAACAACTTAATCATGTATTACTAAGAGACCCAAAAAGTCTGTTTAAAAGTCCATTGTTTTGCTGTTTATCACGGCTCTTTACAGCTCT